>PVIR01000685.1:133621-157973 GCA_004026965.1 Petromus typicus | reverse complement strand
TTTCACACAGGATTTGGGTTCAAAACCTAGCTTTGCAACTTATCTTTGTGCTCTAGTGAAGTTCTTCAACCTCTTTGAATCTTAGTTCTGTTATCTGTATAATATGTAACAACTGAGATCATAGGATTATTATGAATATGAAATAAAGTGTCTAAAGCATTCAACATGACACCTGTGAATAGTAAATGCCCACTAAGTTGTAATTCTCTAGTCTTTCTCACTATTCTCTTTTTTTTTTTTTAGGTTTTTTTTTTTAATCTTTATTGGTACATTAAATATACACATCATGATTGCACTCCATAATGGTGATTTGTACCAGTATAAGACACAACTTAATTCTCATTTTTTCCCATAGCCCTACCCACCCTACCACCCCCCTATATACATAAAATTTGCTTCCTTACTTTTTTGTTACAATCTCAACATTGTCCCCTTTCACCTTATTTTACATAGAGCATTTTCTATTGCACAATATATAACCTACATCACTATTCTCTTTTATTTGGGATAAAATTATTTGCACAAAATACTAATTATTACCATTTAACCACTATGTCCCCTTGTAGCATACTTTAAACCTTATTCTCAAAAAGAACACCTTATTCTAAAAAGAGGAATACTTTATTCTCAAATGACTTAAGTATAAAGGTCGCTGCATTTTATTAATTGAACCAGACTACTGAGAAAATTGACAGTTAAGAATTTATTTGTGCCAAGTATTTAGCTCAAGTACCTGTCTTGGAAACACAAGAGCCAGGGTTTGAGCCCCAGTAATGCAAAAAAAAATTCATTTGTTAGTTTGATTTTGCTAAAACATAGAGGATAAGAAGGATTCCAAACACCTGCACTGGACAAATATTCCAAATTTTTTAAAAAGAGCAAAACACATATCCTAACCTTCATTTCACCAAATGATAGTATAGCCAGCTTGATATCAATTCCTGGAAAAGCTCTAAAGTTGGCAGTTACAATTTGTAAGAGTTTAAAAAAGAAAGCAGTGATTATTGGGAACTGGTATGGTTTCATTAGGACTAGGGCATTTTCTTTCTTTCTTTTCTTTTCTTTTTTTTTTAAATTACTCTAAACCCCATGGATCATATTAATGATGAAGATGTATTATAGCAGTAAAACATCATAATATCCTAATGGATAAAATACTTAGAAAAAACATGGTTTGATTATCCATCTTCCATTTTTATCTATGTTGTCAGATTTTTAGTGGCGTTAGTACTGCATACAATTTAATAATAATGAGGAAAAAGTGAATTATAGTAAAGGAAAAACAAGCTTGGGAAAGCTAAGATGAAGCTCTGAGTATACAGTTATCCCTGAAGAAAGTATGGATATTCATCCACGTGCTGTACAGTTACTAGAGTTGCCTTACAAATTCTCCTGGGAGCTTCTTCATAGCCTTGCAAAGAGGAAACAATATAAGTAAAATGATCTATAAGACATAAAAACAGTATTTAGAGCAGAAAGAATCTTCTGTTGGGTCTTTGCAAAGAGGACATATGTCACGTAGTAAACCATCTGCTCAGTACATCTTTACATGAAAAGCAATGGCAAGTTTCAAGGGTTGCTTCTTATGAAGTACCTTAATGTAGTCCAAAACATTATGATACAAAATATTTCCTGTGGGCAGTTGGGATTTAGGGGTCTCAAGAAAGTCATTGACATATGTAACTCACTGAAAGCTGAGATGCAGCACTTTTGCCATTAGGCTCTAGTTTGAAAGCTAATTGATCAACTTTGTCCAAAGATCATTGACTAACTGATTGTTGTGTTGACCACTCTGCTCTGTCCTTGGATCCCTAGAATTATATATCATAAAGAGTAAAGCCATTGAAAAATTTCCTTGCATTTTGAGATAGTCAGAATTTGGGATGGAGAGTAGAAAATAATACATAAATCATCTTGATGCTTTCCAAATTGATTTAAATCTTACAAGATGTAATTTTATAGCTATAGATATATGACAATGCATTTAGGTAAAAAACATGTTTGAGTGATAGAACCAGATATACTTTGAAAACAAAACATTATTTGGAAGGATATGCACTACTGCCTTATCCACACTCTCTGATGGGGCACTCTTGTGGCACGGCTCCTAGGAAATCTGAGGTGCATCTGTAGAAGCACCATTCCCAGAATGTTGTTGTACCATGACCCAAACCAGCTCACACATGGAACTTTAAATTAAATTATTATGCAATTTCCCCAAGAGAAATATTCAAAAGAGAATATCTTGTATGCTAAAAGGTATAAAGGAAAATTCAAAGAAACTGAAGATGCTTGTCCTGTGGGTAAGAGAATCATTTCCTCCTGGATTAATCAAGAAGGAGGAAAAACACTGAGTGATTGATGTGAGAATATATTAAAGAAAAATTTCTAACAAGAATTACCTGAAAAATTAAAGTGATCTTTTCTATGAGTAGTAAACTTCTCATTTCAAGAAGAATTCAAGGAGGGTTTGGACAGCTTTCAGGAATATGGTAGATAATAACTGGATACAGAGGAGACATTGTTCTAGGCGACCTCCAAGTTCCTTTCCAACTCCTGAATTTTGTGCATATTTATCTGATACAGCAAACATTACAGGAGTTTAAAATTCACAAATTATTTAAGGAATAAAATCAATCTGGTCTCAGTCTATTGTTAGTGTCTCAGAAGATTTGCCCCCAAACGACCAAGTTAAAATAACACAAGAAGATGATGAATCATGCTGTTTTTCCTAATGGTCTCTAATGTGCAAAGCCAAGATCACAGCCACTACTCTGAGTACCCTCATGGAGAGGGAGAATGCAAGCATGATATGTACAGCACTGTAGTGTTCCCAGTTGGTAGCTTATGTGTTTGTGATTGCGTAGCATGTACTTCTTAACAGCTGTTTTTAATTTTTTTAAATATTAGTAATATTGATTTAAAGCAACCACCTTCTTTATTTATGTCAGTGAGCACTGTTCTTTTGGGAAGTATAAAGCTTCTCTTTAACAATTGGAAGCTACCTGGGCGTGGTGGCTCATGCCTGTAATCTCAGTCCTCGGGAGGCAGAGACAGGAGGATTGCTGTGAGTTCAAGGATAGCCTGGGCTACATAGTGAGTTCAGGGCCAGCCTGAACTACAAAGTAAGACCTTGTCTCAAAAACCTAAAAAAAAAAAATAAATAAATAAATGAAACTTTAAAAGTGGAAGATTTTCACTGGGAAGTGCATGTAACATGACTGTACATGCACATAATGTTTAGGACTGTTATGTCTGGAGAGGTTCATATTCTACTGTCTCTCAAACTTACGTGAGATCACTGAAATTAGAGCAAGTTAATTAGAATAAGAAACAGAAAAGTCTTCTATATGGCCTGCATAAAGTAAGGCTTTATTTTAGTGGTAGACAACGTTTTGGAAGAGTGTTTGTAAAGTGGGTAACCAGAGCAAATGGTTGCCAACCACCTCTCCATGTTCCCAGAGGGAAGGAAGACACTTACATGGATGACTTTTCTTTCTTGGTTTTCCTGGGGCTTGAATGAGGCAAAATCCTGAGAAGAGAATCAAAGAAAGGTTAACCACACAGATTCTGTTTAAAAAGAAGTAGATGTTGAGGTGAGCTGTTTTTTCTTCCCTACTGCATATTTTACTTACTTTAAATTTTTTTATTAGTACATGTTTATACATAATTGTAGTAAATAGTGGTTACACATACATCAGGGGAAGTTAGTACATGTATATAATACATCTAATTTCTTTTTTCCTTTTTTTCATTGACAGCTTTTATTATATCTCACTGGGGCAATTTAAAGGCTGGTGACCTTGGCTAAGGCCAGAAGTTCCTTAGAAGTTTGTCCCACTAAAAGATAAATGTTTTCTTGATGGTTCAAAGTCTGCTATCTATTTCTACAAATCTCTAGAAATACTGATTAAAGGAATCTGATTCCTTTAGGCCTAAGAAATGGATTTGGCAACTCAAATTCTTAGTACCAATGCAAATTCCTCTACTGAGATGCCTATGAAAACTTTGGTTAATCATCTCACTGGTTTCAACAGTGAATTCCATTGCAAAAGACTGCATGAGCTGGCTCTCCCCTTGCTCCCGTCATAGTTCTGCAGTTCAGCTGTATGCAGGTAGTTCCTGGGACACAGAGAGGCAGCTAAGTTGGATTGCCTCTGGTGTGCCCTTTCCCTTAGACACAGATGGAGTCCTCAACATTATCTTTTCTATACTCTAGGAAAATTTATGTATTTTTAAAATAGTTTGTGAAAGTCTACATTCCTTCTTACTCTCAAAAGCTATACCAGTGTTCTAATCAGAATAAAATTCTGATTGATTACTATTAAATTATATTTATACATTTCAATAACTTGCAGTCACATTTTGCTATTTTTATTAGTCATCAATAAATGTTCTAATTCTTTTCTTGTGGAATGCTCTTACTCTTATATATTATCCAAAATAAATCACTAGAATTCTTGAGGACTTTCTAAAAGATTCTCTCATGTCTGTGTGCCTTAATTTGTAATCTAAGTCTGATTCTTCATTGATTCTTTACCTATTTTACACTCAAAAACTTAGGTATCATTTTGCACAGCTTATTCATTACATGCACATGCACACAGATATATGTTTTGTATGCTATGTATAATAAAATATACATTTAAGATAATGCATGTCCAATAATAAATAAAACATATGTAGTTTCTGGGCTTCTTTTCCCATTAGACCACAGATTTTTCTCCTCACTACTGTCCACATCCATACAGTAATACCATGATATGGATTACTTTGATTTTAAAGTTCATATCTTGCTGTCTCTCATTCTTGCATGAGGTCATTGAAATTGGGACAGGTTAATTAGAATAGGAAACAGCAAATTCTTCTCCATGGCCTCCATAAAGGAAGACTTGTCATTTTTTCCCATTCCCCTGCCCTCTCCTACCACCCTGCCTCATATATGAAAGCATTGTTTTCTTTTTTATGTTTTTGCTATCAATTTTTTTCTTTCCCTTCTGTATTTTCTCCTATCCACTTTCCCTTTTCCCTTTGAACATTTTCTTCATATTTCATAATATCTATCATACATTTTGTTATTCATTTACAACTTCAGTTTTTCATACTAGAGAAAATATGCAGTATTTAAGCATCTGTATCCTATTTTTTCACTTATGAGTATGTCCTCAAGGTGTCTTCTTTTGAGTATAAATGACTCAAATTTAGCATTATGTATGGTTGAGTAATACTCCATTTTATTAAAAAAGAACCTTACATCTTCTTTAGCCAATCTCCAGTTGATGAACATTTGAGCTATTTCCAAGATTTAGCTATTATAAACTGAGCTGCTATGAACGTGGGTGCACATATTTCACTATAATATGATTCTTTTAACACCTTCATATATTACCAAGCAGAGGAAAAACAGGGTTAAATGGAACCTCTAATCCTAATTTTTTGAGGACTCTCCACACTGATTCCCACAGTGACTGCACCAGCCCACATTCTCATCAGCAGTGAAGGGTTCTTTTCTCCCCCTAAACCCACCTGCACTGTTGGTTGATTTCATGGTAGCAGCCATTCTTTATGGAGTGAGATGAAATCTCAGTGTTGCTTTTATCTACATCTCTCAAATTAACAGTAATGTTGAACATTTTTTTGGTATTTTTTTTCACTGCTGTTACTTCTTCCTCTGAAAAATGCTTGTGCATTTCAGATGCCCATTTTTGAACTGGGTTTTTTAATTTGAGGGTACTGATTTTTTAAGTTCTTATATATTCTGGGTAGTAGTCCTTTGTCTGAGGAGCAGTTTGTAAATTTTTTTTCCTGACTTTAGGCTGTCTTTTCTGTCTGTTGGTGCTTTCTCTTGCTATGCAGAAGCTTTTAAATAAGATGTGATCTCAATTGTTGATTCTTTTTGTTAGTTCCTGTGCTGCTGAGGTTTTGTTCATAAAGCCTTTCCTTATACCAATGTCTCCAAGAGTTCTACCTCACCTATGTTCCAGAAGGTTTAATGTTTCTGTTTTAATATTTAACTCTCTAATCCATTTTGATTTTAGTTTTATGCATAATGAAAGACATGGATCTAGCTTTAATCTTTGGCATGTTGAAATTCAGTTTTTCCAGTACCATTTATTAAAGAGGCTATTATTTCTCCATTGGATCATTTGTCAAAGATGAGGCAGCTTAGTATGTCTAGAGTTGTTTCTGCATCTTCTAGTCTGTTCCACTGACCCACAGGTCTATTTCTTTTCCTCTACCATCCTGTTTTTATCCCAGTGGCTTTGTAGTATAGTTTCAAATTGGGGAATGTGATATCCCCTGCCATGACCTTGTTGCCTAGAATTGCTTTTGCTGTTCTAGGTCTCTTGTGATTCCAGATGAATTTTTGGATTATTTTCTCTAGATCTATGACATATGCTGCTGGTATTTCATTTGGGATTGCATTGAATCTGTGTAATAAATTTTGGCAATATGGCCATTTTGATTATATTGATTCTTCCTACCTAAGAACAGGAAATGTCTTTCCATTTTCTGATATCCTCCTTGAGCTCCTTTTTCAGAATGTTGTAGCTTTCAGAGGACAGATCTTTCATCTCCTTTGTTGGATTGATTTCTAAGCACTTCATTTTTGGGGGGAATGCTGTGAAAATAATTGTTTCCTTTATTTTTCTCTCAGTGAGTCTGTTATTTGTGTACAGGAGGGCATTGATATTTGGGTGTTGACTTTGTACTAAGCTACTGTACTGATCCTGTTAAGTCAAGCAGCTTTTTGGCTGAGTTTTTGAGCTCTTCTAGAATATCATGTCATCAGCAAATAATGACAGCTTAATTTCTTGTTTTCCTATCTTTATTCCTTTTATTTCTTTTTCTTGTGTAATTTCTATGGCTAATGTTTCCAGATCTATATTGAACAGGAACAGGGATAGTGAACTTCTTTGCCTTGTTTTTTATTTTAGCATGAAGGGTTTCATTATTTCGCTGTTCAGTATGATACTGGCTGTTGGTTTTTCATAGATAGTTTTTATTAGGTTGGGATAAAGACCATCTATTTCAATTTTCTATAGTGTTTCAATCATCAGTAGGTGTTGGATTTTGTAAAATGTTTTTTCTGCATCTATTGAGATGATGATATAATTTTTGTCCATGACTCTGTTAACACAGTGTATTACATTTATGGATTTACATATGTTGAGCCATCTTGCATCCCTCGGATGAATCCAACTTGGTCAGAATGTATGATCTTCTTGATCATCCTCTGCATTGTGTTTGTAAGTATCTTATTGAGGATTTTTGCATTTATACTCATTAGAGAGTTTGGCCTGTAGTTCTCTTTCTCGGTTGAGTATTTCTCTGCTTTTGGAATCAAGGTAATAGTTACTTCAAGGAATGAATTTGGGAGTCTTGTATCCCTTTCATTTTCATTAAAGAATCTGAAAAGCAGTGGCATTACCTCTTTTCTAAATGTCTTATTAGACTTCAGCACTAGCAATTAGGACCAGGGCATTTTTTTATTGGCAGGTTTTTAATTACATTTTTAGTTTCACTGATTGATATTGGTGTGTTTAGCATTTCTATATCTCCTTCATTCAACTTTGAGGTTAATAAGTGTCTAGGAATCTGTCCATTTCTTCTGTGTTTTCCATCAAAAAGTGGGGGAGGGGCTCTTTTTTGCTAATATTTAGAACCCCTAAGAAATGATTTCTTCATGGGTCATCTTCCTGATATCATTCACTCTCAGACCTCTGCATAAATCTCAGTTTACCATATAGTTACAGATTCTGGTCCTGACTGTTGTGCAATGAATGGTCTTGTGCAAAGTCAGCGTATAAGTGTTACTCAGGTGGGGCAGAGCTGCTCAGTGCAGGCCTTGCTCAGGTCCCAGTCCCAGAGCTGCCATGCTAGTTACTGCATAGGGGCAGATCTGGACCTGAATCTCATGTGATGGGTTTCCTACATATAGTATCATATGATCTGCAAACAGAGATCATTTTACTTCTTCCTTTCCAATTTATCTTTGAGTTCTTGTACTTGTCTAATTGCTCTGGATAGAAATTTCTGTACTTTGTTGAGTAAAAATTATGAAAATGGGTCCCTTGTCTTATTTTTGATCTTGGAGGAAAAAGCTTTCAGCCTTTCAACCTGTAGCATTTTATATTTGGCTTTTCTTAGGTTCAAGTAGCTTTCTTCATTCACATTTAATATTTTTTTGTCACAAAAGGTTGTTAAATTTAATCTTTTTCTGCTTCATTTAAGATAAGCATGTGGTTCTTTTTTCACTATGTTGATTTGATGCGTTCATTATTCATTTTCACATGTTGAAACATTTTAGTAATAAATCTCAAATAATCATTATATATAGTTCTTTTAATATGTTCCTGACTTGTTTGCCTCTGTTTTGTTGAGGAATTTGTTTCTGAAATAGGATCTCTCTATGTAGTTAAGGCTGGCCTTGAACTCACAGTGATTCTCTTTCCTCAGCCTCCCAAAGGCTAGGATTACAGGAATGTGCCACCACTCCCAGCTTGCTGAAGAATTTTTCATGCAGTGTTTAGGGAGCTAGCCTTTTAAAACTCTTCCTTTTTAATTTCAAAGCACAGCTTTTAATGTAGTAAGTGTTCAGTAAGTTTTTGTTGAGTCTGTGGTATCAATAGCACTGACAAGGTTGAGGTATAACGGAAAGTTACTGGGATGGCAAGAGTGTTAGTTGTCCCAATAATTCTACATCAGATTTACACAATGGCAGCACCAAAAGAAAGAATCAAATTTTATGTTCAACCCTGACAGCTGCTCAGGATCCATGATGCCAGGAAAAGTCAAAGTTAACTCTAAAAATCAGAACTCAAACATTCATATGTCTCATCTAGGGAGTGAGACACCCATCTTTCCAGCTGAGAGTGGGATGTCTTTGAACACATAGGCAAGTTGCTATTCATTGCAGGTTCTCACATGTGACCAGTGAACCTTTGCCTTGCCTAGAAAGAAACATAAAAGGATATCTTACACCATATTGAGCAGTAGCACAAATTTCAGGTGAGTGAATGATTAAAGTGGGAAAAAAGTGCACCCATCATGATTTAGTAGAATACATAGGTAAATGTTTATATAATCTTGGATATCAGGAAAGATTTTGTAAACATCATGCCCAAAATGGAAGCCATAAAGAAAAAATTCACCATGTTCAACTAAATAAAAACTAATAATATCAATGTCCCTATAGCAGACATTACAAAATGGAGAGACAAAAGACAAACTCGGGAGATACTTGCAAAATGTGTGACAAGTAGATGAAATTATTAATTTTATGTTAAAATGAGCAAGTTACAGAAGAAGAGGAAATATAAGAACATGAAAATATCAAATTGGATAACCAAGGTATTCAAACGAAAACCAAAAAAATATGATTTTCTGACAATTAAAAATAAATAATCTAATTGGAGAAAGCTTGGCTGTGTAGTTAAACTCTGTTAGTTGGAATGTAAATTGGAATAATTATTATAGAGTGCAATATGAAATATATATTAAAATTTATTTAAAAATTAACTTATTAATTACAGTAATGTATTACAAAGAAATAATTGTATATTCAGAGAATTGGTTAGAAAAATGTTCAACAAAGATATATTTAAAATAGCTGAGGTATAACAATGTTTAGAAATAGGAAATTGTTTGAATTATTTTATATCCATACAATTATATGCCTATTAAAGTTACCTTATAGCTGAATACTGTTGGAAGTGGTTTTAGCTTGCATTGATGGTAATGCTTTCATGTCACTTTACGTGGTAGGCATCTTTTCCTTTTGCTCTTCAGAATAAGACAGTGTTAGAGTTCCATATCGTCTTTCATAGATCAAGATCACCACCCTGGTAATGTACACTTTCCTTTTTGTTGGAATTTTTCACTTATACATCTCCAGAAGTTTACATAGAAAATTTATGTATGTAAGTATTAGTCTGATTTTTCCCTATTTTCTGATTCTTTCAAATGACCTTGACCTATAAATATCACCATATCCCCAAGTTATTGAACTTACTTGTTTTTCTATCTACACTTACTATTTTCATTATCTCTTATTGCCTATGGTTGTCAGTGCCACCTATATGGTGGTAACTCTCAACTTTTTATTTTAGGTTTCTCCTCAAGACATAAAATAAGATATCTCACTATTTATCCAACAGTTCCATGTAAAAGCTCAACAGCTCAAATGTTCAAACTTGAATTCCTAATTACCCAACTCCATTGTAATTTCACTCTTTCCATAAATTCCTTTTCAGCAAATTATACTTCTATTTTTTCAGACACCAGACCAAACATTTTGATAACATTCTTGATTCATCTCTTTTTCTCACACCCTGTATCAAAATTGTAACCCCATCCTCTGAAGTATATCTTCACAATCTGTAGAATCTGACTGCCTTCTTACCGCATATAAGCTGCTGTCTCAGTTCAAGCCAATGTCTCTTGAATTTTTCTAGCCTCCTGATCTGCTTCTTAATTCTACCTTTGCCTTCTATAATCTACTCTAAAGTGATCATCCCAAAACCCAGGTCATATGATGTGACGCTGAGGCTCAGTATGACGTGAAGTTTCAGAGAAACTTCAACACATACCATGATGAACAGTTTTATGTGATCTTGATCTCAGCTGCCTTTCTGACCCCATTCTCAACTTCATATCTGCTTACTGTCTTCCACACACACTGTCTCTGCACAGTACCTACCACTTGCCCAACTGGTTTTTTGCTTTAGGGTCATTTTCTGGAGTGCTTTATTCGTACTCCTCACGCCTTTTACTCTTTTCCCTACTTCAATCTTCAAATTCACCATCGGTGTTGAGGACTTTCCTGACCATCTTATTTCACATCACAGTCCTCCTTCCACAGCCCTCACTACTTATCCTCCCTCCTTGATTTCTTTGCCTTCATAGCACTTATCACCATGTGACTAACGTTCTTGACTAGATTTTATCCTCAGATTATTTCATTGAGAAGAAAAGCTCCATAAGACAGAGATATTTTTCCACTTTTCCTCACTGCTGTATCCCAAATGTGAAGTACAGTACTTGGTACAAAATACTCAGTAAATTTTCATTGTTTAATGAATCCATAGGTGCTTTATCTGAAGCTCTACTGAGGTGTCACTCTGGGGGGGATGGTAGATGGTACTAAGATGATGAATAAAGCTCAGGTCACCTGAAAACTTTTAAGTGTTTATGGGATGAATGATTGCTGTGATATCACAAGATGCTGAGAGTTAACAAAGAACAGGTAAAATGAGACCTCTGAGGCTCAGTTAGGTTGACAGATGTTCCTCACTCTCTTCTGATTAGGTTCCTTACTTGACATGGGCTGTAGCTTGTTATGGTGACTGAGCAAAGGATGTTGAAGTTAGGAGAGTACTGTATTATAACCAAGATGGCTCAAAAATGCCTTTTCAGCTGGGTGGGAGACTCGTGGTGGAGGTATGATCTCATGATGTGAGTATCCTAAAGTTATGGATATCCTACCAGTTTGTAGCTTATTTACCTTACCCATTATGTCAAGTGTTTTATAGGACGTTTCTGATCCTGTCAGAAAATGCAAATTCATATGAGAATATACTCACCGTATGGGCCATACTTTAAAAGAAGATTATAAAATATCATGAAGGTAATAATTTTGTTTTTGAAAAAAAACTGTTCTACCATCTATTTCTCGAGATACGTCCGCTAAGGTAATGCAATGGAAGGATTTCCTAATAGTAATTATCTCTAGATAATGAAATTGTGCTTTTTATTTTTTTTCCATTTTGTTTTGCCTACCTTAATTTCTAATTGAGTATGGATAATATACTATGGTTTCATAATGAAATTATAAATATAGTTTTGGAATGCTGTCTGAGGGCATAGGACAGTCTAGGCAATGATCATAGAGTCTCAGTGTTGCAAATGACTCTGGTTATGAGTCTATCTATCTATCTATCTAGTCTATCTATCTATCTATCTATCTATATAAAGTTTTAGTTTACTGTGAAGGAAAAAGAAAGAAGATAAAGCAAGAATAAAGAGAATTTGAGCTGTGGCAATGTGGAGAACAGAGAACTCGTGCACACTTTCGGTGAGAATGTAAATTAGTATAGCCATTATGGGAAAAAGTATGGAGGATCCTCAAAACACTAAAAATAGATGTACCATATGATCCAGTTATATGACTTCTGGGTATATAGCCAAAGGAAAGGAAACCAGTATATCAAAGAGATGCCTGCACTCTTAACATTTATCGCAGAATTATGCATGATCACTACGGTAGGAAATCAGCCTAGTTGCCCATGAATGCATGCATAGATACAGAAACTATGATGTATGTACTGGACAGACTATTATTTGTTCATAAAAATATTATATCATTTGCCACAAAATAAATGGAGTTGGAGAGTGAGATAAGACAGTCATAGACAGATACCACACTCCCACATGTGGGAGCTTTTAAAAAAGTCTGTCTGAAAGACCAGTGATTACTAGAGGCTGGGAAGAAAGGGATTAAGGGGAGGTTGAATGATGGGAGCAAGACAGGTTAGGTGGAAAAGCACAAGTTCTTATGTTCTATAGTGCAGTGGAGTGAGGAGAGTACACAATAACTTATTATTCATTTTATGAAGACTCAGAACAGAAATCCTAAAGGCTCCAACCATTAAGAAGAGGTAAGAACATGGAGAGAATAATTTTCCTGACTCAGTCAATAAACATTGTGCACATAGATTAAAACGTCACACTCTACTCCGTAAAGACACATACAATTTTTTAAAATCACCTAAAACAAACAAAAGATACCACATCTCAACTCAAAAATCATTTCTCCAATTTACTGTTCTTTACTTTCTTCATTAGATCAATTTTCTTTAATAAAATATCTTTGAAAAGGAGAATTTGAACCTAGGGACTAAAACATAGAGGGAAAAATCAAGGTTCTTTTGGTGCTAAAAGTATCACCAATATAAATAACATGTATCATGGTTCTTTGGAGTATGTTTTTAATGAGATAAAATTATCTTCTGTGGAAGAAATACTATGGTAGGCATTCTTGATCAAAATGAAAATCAATGAATAGAGAAGGAATTTAAGATAGGGACTTTTCCCTCTCAGGAAAAACACTGTCTGCATAAGTGGAACCTAAAACATCCCAGAGAGATGCAGACCCAAGGCCTCAGAGGATTGGTAAATTAAAAGATAATGAGAATGCCTTAGTACTGATACTCCATTCAGTAAATATCTTTGAATATCTCCTCTTTGCAAATGATTGAGCTGAGTTCTATGGAAATATACAAATGAGTAAAGCACTGACCTTACTTTCAATGTCTGTACTTCAATAGTATGCAAGATTAAACAGTTAAAAGAGTTTTAAAAGACTTGGGCAAATGTTTATGACAATGTTAAAGTCAAAAAATGGCATACAAAATTACATAGTTGGTATGAAGTCAGGTGTATAAAAAGTTCCCAGAGGAAGATTAGGAGAAAGTATGCTGAAATGTTAAAAATATGTCAATCATGTCAAGGTGAATTATGTTGATTTCTCTTCGCTTCTTTCTACTTCTATGTATGTACCAATTTTCTATCATAAAATGTATCATCGTGTTTTATAATCATTTAGAAATTGAGTTAACTCTACCTGCTTTGCTTCCATCCTTGTGTTGCAGAATAGCAGAGTACCCTGAATATTGCAGTTCTCTGCCTTTACTCTTATTGATCACTGTGTTATATAGCTTTCTATTACTGTAAAAAGATACACAGATCATCAGCTTATAAATGAAAAGTTATTCAGCTCATGATTTTGGAAGTTCTAGCTTCAGGTCAGATGATCCATTCTTCTGGGCTTTTGATAAGACAGCAGCACATTTTGGTGATGGTGAGTGGTAGCAAACTGATCACTCACCTTACAAGTCAGTTGACCCCTCCACACCTCACCTCCAAAACAAACTGTGTCCTTGTGTCTGATCCTAGGCCCTGGGGAAATTCAAAGGCAAAATATTCGAGTATCACATTAGCAGCAGAGGAGTCTTAGGTCACTGTGTCCTGGGCTTGGACCCAAAGGACCTGAATTCACCACAAGATTTTGTTACTTTAAGCAAGTTCATTTCTTTATATTTTATTTCCTGTCAATAATATGGGATTAATACAACTCTACAGTGCTATAGGAGATATTGAGTGTGCTTAATGAGCTACAAAGTTTTCTATAAATGTCAAAGTTTATCAATTAAAAATATAGACTAGGTGCAATGATAGTAATAGACGCCAACATGAAATCTAACAGCATTTATTTCATACAGTGTTGTTGTGGATGTCAAGGTTGTCAAAGAAACGGGTTTCGGCTCAAAGCTGAGAGGACGCGGAGTCACTATGCTGACTCTGGAGAAAGTTTCAAGGAGCACTTCCACTTTATTACAGCCAACACTGGTTTTTTTTATAGAGATGGTATGGGGGTGGGATGGAGGCGTGCTACAGAGTTGGCTGTTACTGATTGGTGTGTTAACATTGTATCATAGCATGCTCTTGTGATCTGCCAGTGCACAAGGCCTGTTTGCTTGGTAGTGTTTGTTTTGGCGAAGGGCCACAGAGTCATGACATTAAGTAAGTTTCGCCTAGCATATAAGCCTGGGTTTCTATGCACAGAAGTGAGGGCTCTTGCATCTCTCAGAGTTCCATAGTGAGCTATGGAACATAGGTGCAGCGTACTTGACTAAGTCAAGCATGATCCTCTCCGTCATGGTTTCAAGCGGAAAACAAACTGGGGTCTCCTTTGATGCATGCCCCCAATGACCTAAGGACTTCCTCCTTGGCTCCTGCCTCCCGGAAGTTCCACCACCTCTCAAGCTTGCCACCCTGGAGACTGAATCTCTAACAAACAGGCCTTTGGGGCATTCACTATCCAGATTATAGCCAACATCGCAGCGCTCGACAATGCACTGTTTCTTAAACATCCTTGATTTTTCATGGATTTGTACTTTTTCAGTTCTTTTACACCTTTCATTTTCATTTCTCGTTTTAAAATCTCACCTTTATGTTTCTCTGGCTCCCTCATGACCATTACTTCTTTTGTGGATGACTGTATGTATGCTAAGGGATCTGTGACTTTGGCAGCATGTCCATTTCTTGAATCATGACATGTGAATCCTGGCCTCTCTAAGGAATATCAAGAGCCAAGCTCCTCATCTATAAGCCGTGCATTCTGACCCTTCCATATAGAGCAGTTCCCAAGATAATATGAGGCAACAGGGCAAAGGGAAGAGGTGGGACAGTTTCAAATTCTTTTGAGCCTGTTTCCTCATCTGTAAAATGGCACCTAGGGTTAGAATGAAACTTCAAAAGAGTTAAAATATGTAAAGAACCCAGCATGGTGCCCACATGCGACAGCTGTTCCAGGAACGTTCTTTTTCTTCTTTTCCCCCTCCTCCATTTCTGCCATCTGCCTGAATACAAGAATGACGATCTTCAGGGCATATTGTCTATGCTTCTTATTATATATATCTATTAAAGATCCAATTAATCTATTTTGGTTGCTATCAAAGCAAAGGATTGCCATCAAAATGTCTATTTATGCAAAGAGAATGGAGTACTTTATTGATCAGCCAATTAGTAATGTTCTAATATTATGGTCTAGTCTCAGCTTTTGGGAGATTCTTCTGCAGTGGACAGAATGTCAGTGAATAAAAGAAATGTATTGTATAGAATTAGGACTAACAAAAAAGAATTATTGAAATTATTTAGCCCCACTTTTGCATTTTTTTCCTTCTCATGTCTGTTGTAGCCATTTTTCTACCACTGATGAAGTTTAAGGACAGAAGAGCTTGGGCTTTTTCTTCCCCACTGTTACATACATTAGAGTCTCAAAAAGATAACTGTGATCTATCTTACTGGTAGAGACAATACATTTCTCTTTCCAACTTGATGACTTTTGATGTTAAAGTAGGAGGCAGCATGTTAAGATAGGAGTGTTTTAACTTGGACTTGTATTCAACTCTAAGAATGGGAAGTAATTCCTTCTTTGTAGGGCTGGTGTGAGGATAAATTTGGTCAACACCTATGAAATCATTTTTTAAAGTTCTAGCAATATAAAACATGATTATTTCTTGGACTGACACACAGATCATCTAGAACTAGCCACCTCTAACCTTTCTTCATGTATTTAAATATTTTTTTTTTGTTTTCTACCATGTTACCCGTGAAGCAAAACCATCAACAACAAGGCAAACCATAATTGTCTTTAAAAATTAGCAGCCAGAGAGCTTTAGCCACGGTATCTTTTGTCATTCAACTTATGCAAGCTTACAGTTGATGTGCAATGAGTGTTTATGGAATGAGTGATGAATGAAATAGATTTATACAGTCCTTGTGGGAATAATGTAGGCATGGTGACTTTTTAAAAGAGAGACAACCAAAATTCACTTGCCATTCTTACAAAGGGTCTGTGAAGCTGTGCTCACTCATGCTGGAGCTCTCCCAACACTGTGTAATAAATGCAATTAGGTTTCAGATTGGCTTCTATTACTATAATTTCAACTAATCTATATTTTTAATTAATGAATTTTAACATGTATAGAGTTTTTTGTAGTTCATTAAGCATATGCAATATCTCCTATAACATTGTTGAGTTGCACTAATCCTATTTTATAGATAAGAAAAAATATATGAAAAATATAAGAATATTAACTTGCTTAAGATAATACAGATAACCCTGCTGTGAACTCAGGTCCTTTTGGTCCAGGCCCAGGGGACAATGGCCAGGATTCCTGACATGCTGCTGCTAATGTGACACTCATATATTTTGTCTGAGTTCCCCCAGGGCCTTGCATGAGACACTAGAAGACAATTTGGTTTTGAAGATGCGGAGTGGGAAGCTGGCTGTCCTACAATTGCTTGCTGTGCCATCTGCTCTCTCTTCCTCTTCAGAAATGATGCATTTGTTACTGTGGGCTGCTTCTGCTGAATATTTGGATTATGTCACTTTCTCTGTATGTCACATGTGGGGCATTTGGTGACATACAATACAGCCTACATTGGTATCCCTACGTAATGCAATAGGTGCACGTACATTTGCTTTCATTTCAACGTCTGAAAATTCTAATGTCATTTAGACAAGTCACATGTCTTCACAACAACAGAAGCCTTCATATTTCCAACTTCCCTTTCTGTGTAATACTTATTAGAAATGAAGGGGAAAACCATCACATTCACACAAGTGCGCAACAAAACAAACCTCCAGAATCTATTCATTAGGTAAGACACTGTTCTAGCATGTCACTCAGTTTTGCCCTTGTAGCAACCATGATATTGTGCAGGTTTGACTGTTGTTTTACAGTTTGGTAGCCATGCTTATTCGGGTTTTGTAATAATTATCAACAATTTTCCTTGAACAATTTCTAAATGAACTAATGGTTAAAGGGCTTATGCGTGGGAGGGAGAATTAATTTTTATCACAGTGGAAATGTTTGATAAGATGATTAGGAAGTAACAGACATAGAGTAATATGGCTCCTAATTTGTTTCATGACCTTGGGGAAGTAACTTCACCCCTTTAGGCTCTACTTATCCCCTCAATAGAATGATGAGCACAGAAGATCTTTGGTAATTATAGCTCTGTGGCTCCATGATCAAATGATTTTGTGGTATACAAAAATGAGAGATGACATGCAGGGGGCATATATTTCAAAGTTAAATGGTTACAAACATTCTTTTTTTCTCTTTGAGAGTATAAAGAAGAATTACAGAAGGGTTATAAGGCTGTGCAGGTATGAGTATGGAAAATGTAGAAAGCTTATTGTTTAGATAAAAGCCCTATATGAGGAAGCATTTTTGCAAATCAAATACTAGGGAAATATTTCTGAGAATGTTTAGTAGGTTTATGGCTTACTAGAGTATTTAGAATCCCCTAAAAGTTGATGGATGGTAACTTATCGGACTGGACTTAATTGATTTCTTTGTTCTTTAAATATGCATAGAGTACTTATTGAGCACCAGGCACTGTACTTAATGCTAAGGGGTGAAGGGAGGATTTAATTTGTTACCTAATCTCAGAGGATTCCGTCTAAGGAAGGTGGATCTGAAAACACAATGCAAGAGCAATAACAGAAAAAGGCATGAATTAATACTCGGCAAGGAGGATGGAACGTAACTTACTAGAAAAGGCTGATGAAGAAGGATACAAAGTAGATCTTATAGGATAAGAAGATCATTTCTACGTTTAAAAAGTATGTGATGGAGAAAAGACATGGAATGACAGTGTACGTGGGGGAACAGCAGGTAAGAAAGACGGATGTGTGAAGTACGGGGCGGTCGCAGAGGTGTCCTGTAGCTGGAGCATGTGTGATAATGTAGGCTGATGAGGCTGAAGGGAGTTCAGAGGCCAATTGTGAAGAATCTTGATGCCAATCGGAAGAGTGTAAATTTCATTCTTTTTCTATTGAGCATCTTTAAGCAGTAGTATAGTATAAACAGCTTTGGGACCACCTGTGCTGCTTTCTTACTGACCATGGCATATTCACTGAAGAAGTCTAGCTCAGCTGCATGTAGAGATAGAAGTTTAATTTCATGAGATTATAACAAAAAAGAAAGGAAACAAATTTTATGTATATAGGGGGGTGGTAGGGTGGGTAGGGCTATGGGAAAAAATGAGAATTAAGTTGTGTCTTATACTGGTACAAATCCCCAATATGGAGTGCAATCATGATGTGTATATGTAATGTACCAATAAAGATTTCAATTAAAAAAAAAAGAATTTGAGCATTATCTTAAAAAAAAGAAGTTTAATTTAGCTTCTAAATTCATTTCTTAATACTCTCCCTTTAGGAACACGGTTTAGTTGTTTATAATATGTTCTTGCCAGTAAGAAGGGGGTGGTAGTAGGTAGTCAATGGTTTCTATTTGATGTGGCTGGATACGATGAGGGAGTTTTGTTTTCAACTGATGTACAGTTATTTTTTAAAAAGGAAAACCAGTGAAGAAAAGAATTGGAAGTGGAGGCATATCCTGGAAGAAGATCTATCAAAGTGCAAACAGTCACAGAGGTAAGAGCTCTGGAGAGGGCTCCTGCATGGAATATGTTAAGGACTAGTGAGGACAATTTCACAGTGACTGTTTCCCTTGCAAGTCCAAAAGATACAGCTCGCTCTGGCTAATAATATGGAAGAGATGGGATATCAGTTTTCATTATTTTCATGAGTATTGAGAGGACTACCTGTTCTAACTAACTGTTAATCAGGTAGTTTGATTAACTATCATTGTCATAACTTAGCAATTGTGAATGACTTCTGCTAAATACAGCTGGATAGCAGGAAGATTGGTTGTTGACTTGAATGAGCATTATTACTATTAACAGCCAATGAGTTACTTTTCTTTGTATGTTTCAAATGCTGAGAATTAATTCCTGAATTTTAGCTGAAGAATTCTATTAGGGAAATGAGTACTAGGAAATCCTATAAAGCCTTCGTATGATTTCTAGTCTCCATTGTCTACATTTTACTCTTTTAAAGTCACTTTTGAAAGAACACCCAGTAAGGATAAAAATTCCTCAGGAAAGTTTAAGTCAGTGACATGTTCATCAGTTTCGGAAAGTTTCTCTTTTCTTCTTTGATGAGCCTTCCTTTCCATTCTGTCTTTCTTTCCCTCCTCTTCTCTTCCTTTTGGATAACTGGAACTGTGGAGATTGCAGGGCTGCAGCCATGGAGGGGCTTGTGGCTGAGAAGGCAGCCAGAGCTGGCAAATCAGCCTTTGCAGATGAAGAATGAGATCAGAACTGAGGAGATGAGGGCTGATAAGACAGCTGTGGCCTGTGGGACCTACAGGGAAGGGGTCAGAGGCAACAGGGCATGAGGAAGCCTATGAGGTAGGGTCACTGCATGACATGAAGCAGGAGTTATGCAGAGCTAAATGTACCAACAGAGCTGGTGGAATCAGAGTCCTTCCTATTCCTGGAATTTGGTAAATAGGTTAAATATAACATAAATGTGCTATTGATGGTGAAGATAATAGTAGTCAATTCTTTCCCATGGGAGAAACAGTCATAAACATGGAAAAAGAGAAAGCAAGGCTGAACCTTATGCTATTGAATTGAAGTTGGAAATAACGATATGATTTGTGGATTGTGAATGTATATACACTTACACATACAGAGTTAGTTACAAAGAAATGACTGATTCTCGAAACATGGCTGATCCTAGGATGGGGGGAGAAAAAGGCAAGGCAATCCTAAAACATTTTGCCAAGGCAATTAAAAAATAATAGGAGCTCCTGGGTATTTACCTAAATGAATTGAAAACTTTATGTCTACAGCAAAATGAGCACTGTTTATAGACATACTATTATATTTAAGCAGATTTATTCATAATTTCAAAAAATAGAAACAAACAACTAGCTGTCTTTTTGATAAGTAAATGAACAAACAATCTTTATTATATCCATTCAATGGAGTAGTATTTAGTAATGAAAAGAAATGTGCCATTAAGGTACAGAAAGACATAGAGAAATCTCAAATTCAAATTGTTAAAGTGAAAGAAATCAGTTTGAAAAGTCTACACACTGCATGATTCATATTTGAAAAAGGTAAAATTATAGAGTTGGTTACAGGGTGAGTAGTTTCAAGGGGGAAGAATGAGTTAGTGAATCACAGGATATTAATTTATCCTGCATGATATGGAGCAAGACACTGCATTTTTCAAAATTCGTGGAGTGCACAACACAAACCCTGGCACTAGCTATGAGCTTTGATTAAGAATGTTTTGACACTGGTTCAATTATAATCCACATTAATGCAATAGGTTAATATTAGGAGAAACTGTGTGGTTAGGAAGATGGTGGTGGTGGAAGAGAGAAGGAATGTATAAAAACGTTTTGTTTTTATTGCACAATTCTTCTGTAAACCTAAAATGGGACTAGCATAAAGTTTGTTCTAAAAGGCAGCAAGAGAGAAGAGAAAATGCTAGAATAAAGATGGCAGTAAAAATGATAGTCTCCCCAGGACCCAGAACTCAGATGACTGGGAAGCAACTCAGCTAAGAGAAAGGGAAGAGTTCTGGAAATCAAGAAAATGTGACAGGAAAACTAGAAATCACAGAGAACATTGGAGAAACTGAAGACAATGCAGAGCAAAGAACGAAGCAGCGTGGATTGCTTACTCTGGCATCCAGGGAGGGCAACCTGTCTCGTCACACAAAAGGTAAGCCCTGTGAGGGTCAGAGCCACATAGAAAAACAACAGGCTAGCAGCTCTAGCTCCAAGAAAATCCCACGGTTGTCATAAAATGCAAATATAATGTGGGGTTTTACTCTGAAAGTGACTCCTTCCTTGTGGCTGGCTAGAGTTGAAGAAATCCACTGTAGCATTTTGGGAAAGGATTAATTGTTTAATACTGAGCTACTTTGGAAATCAGAAATCAAAAACAACTACCTTTCAGATTTTTGGGGTAACTTAACCACAGTACCTGGGAAGAGATAACCACAAGGGAAAGTTATGGCGTGGGGGTGGACTATTTATAGACACTGTTGGCTGGAAAGGAAACAGGAGTTTCGCCCTCTGTGGTAAGAAATCAGCCAGTCATGTGGTTTTCTGAAGGGGATAGGTCTGAAAGCGTTGACGGTAAGTTCGATGGACTGCTTGACATTCCCTGCCCTACCTATGTCCAAAATGAAACTCAGTGGTCTGTTTATTTCCTCACCTGCCAATGTGATGTAGGATATGCCTTGCCTCAGATGATTACCATTTCCTGGATATATGGCTAGAGGGGCCTTTGGAACAAAGGACACCCACAAGCCCATCAGCTGTGAAGCTATGTGGAGACAACTGTGATCTGGGCCCCACAGAGAGACACAAACACCAACAGCCACTGGAGTGAGTTCTTCCCATAAGGAAGAAACATACCATTGACTGACCCCATCCAACAAGAGAGATAGGACAGAGCTCAGCACCTACCCAGATAGGATGCATGCATGCCTGCACATAAATACACATGTGTGTGAGCACTCACAGAGAGTAGAAATAAATGGGCCCTAGTTGTGATTCACTATGCCTCTCCCACGCCTGGTGGATTCTAATGCTACAAGCCTGGAAAGAAATTACTCACCTTATATTTGTTTTCTTGATTTTTCTTGTCTTTTTTTCCCTTTCTTTTTCTTTTTTATTATTTCCTTATTTTTCTTTGTATTTTAATTCTTTTTATGTTACTTTTATCTAATTTTATTGCTTTTCTTTAATTTTTAGTTGGATTCTTTATCTCAACTTACTCTCTTTATCTTCCTTTTCTTTTTCAAATCTTACTTTTTGCATTTCTCCTTTCCCACCTCCTCCATTATTATTATTATTATAACTAACCTTATTAATTTTTAAAGTTATTTAGTTGACTAAAGTTTATTTGTGAGGAATTCTTTTCTATTAGTAGTGGCATAGTTGTTGCTTTGAACTGATATTATTACATGTCAATATTTGGTTTGTCTTTGTGTCTATAATATTGTATACCTCCTTTTCATTGATTAAGAGTGGTATAGTTGGGGCTTTAATTGGTTCTTACAGTATGCCAATACCCATACTGGTCTTTGGTTCTATTATTGTTTTCTTTCCTTTGCCAATAGTCACATCATAGTTACTGTCATTTGGTTTTTACTTTATGTTAATATCTGGACTGTCTTGGGCCGGAGATTTAGCTCAGTGGTTCTGGTGCCTGTCTTGCAAGTGCAGGGACCAGGTTCGAACCCCGGTTAACCACACACAATACTGGGCGTGGAGACTCACACCCAGCAGCAATCAGTACCACATACCACAGTGCTGGGCGTGGTGGCTCACGCCTGTAATCCCAGCACTCAGGAGGCAGAGGCAGGAGGATTGCTGTGATGTGAGTTTGAGGCTGAGCTCAGGGCCGGCCTGAACTAGAGGGTGAGACCCTGTCTCAAAATAAATAAATAAATAAATAAAAGATCTCTATCCTCAAAAAGAGGTGTGGGGGATTTTGAGAAAGCTCTGGATTATGTTGTATAAAAATGAGCTCTGGAAATGAGCTCATTGGGAAATTGACGCACACATGACATAATGATAAGTTTATGGAGTTAGGCTTTTGGACAGCTCCAAACCTGCTGGTCATTTCAGTTCTGCTAATAGACTGTTTTTCAAAACTACTATTTTTGTAAGGCTGTTTCTTTTCAAGGCTACTGTGAAGATGGGACAGAAAGATGAGAATGAGGGAGGGAAATACCACAAAATCATTGTTGATAATGAAGTTCAGATATTTTTCTTAAATAAATGATCTTCAGAACGTTGCAAATCTTTGGTTAAACTCTAGAATCTAGTTGATTTTGACATTTCCCCCAGTATTTTGTATCTTTTATGGAGGAACAATTTTCAGAAATTTTCACTCCATTATTTTGTTGGTCAGTCTCTTCTAAATTAAAAAAAATTTATTGAAATACTCAGATTTTTTCCTCCTCAAGTTATTTCATATGGCAAATTGCAATTATAGGTTTCCTTTGAATTTGGAGAAGGAAATACATCTGATCATGATGCATAATTTTTAAATATATTTTTTATTCAGTGAGTTAATATTTCATTTAGAGTGTTTGCATCTATATTTGTGGGGGTACTGAGCCAACAGTTTTATTTTTTTTCTCTGATCTTATCCAGTTGGTAAAATTAGATTATATTAGTTTAGTAAAGGAGCTAGACAGCTTTATCTCGTTTTCTATATTTTTGAAACAATTTGTACATGACAAGGATCATCTATTCCTCGAAAGTTTGGCAAAATGCACCTGTGCTACATCAATCAATATTTCTAAAAGGGAGAATATGTCAATTTCCCCAAATGTTTGGTGAGATTTAAATTTAATTCTCAATCTTTTATCATGTCTTACTTTTTCTCTTTTTAATAATTCTCTGTCCTCATACACAGAAACCTAGATTTCACATCTGAACCAAACTTTCACAATAAACATTTCATACCAACACTTCAAGCAATGTTATCTGCTTCCTGTAGCATATTATTTCAGAAAATTGCCTTTACATTTTTTTTTTATCAGTACGGGTTTGCAGTACATAATAATTGCATTCCTTATGGGGAGTTTGTGTGTGTACATAACACATTTTTTCATTCCTTTTCCCTTCTTTCCCCCCTCCTCCATCTCTTGATCCCTTTCAGATTTTTTTTTTTTTTTTAGGTTTTTTGAGACAGGGTCTCGCTTTTGTGGTTTAGGCTGGCCCTGAGCTCAGCCTCCAACTCACATCACAATCCTCCTGCCTCTGCCTCCCGAGTGCTGGGATTACAGGCGTGAGCCACCATGCCCGGCACTGTGGTATGTGGTACTAGTTGCTGCTGGGTGTGGGTCTCCACACCCAGTATTGTTATGTGGTTACCGGGGAATCGAACC
>PVIR01000685.1:80744-133521 GCA_004026965.1 Petromus typicus | reverse complement strand
TCTGTTGACGGACATAAAGACTGCTTCCAAGATTTAGCTATTATGAATTTTGGTGCTATAAACCTACATGCACATGTATCATTTTGATATGATATCTTTAACACTTCTAGGACAATATCTAGAAGCAGAGCAGATAAGTCGAAGGAAATCTCTATTTTTAGCTTTTTAAGGAATCTCCATACTGATTTCCATAGTGACTGTATAGTTTACATTCCTTTCAACAATGAGAAAGGATTTCTTTTCTCTTACAGCCTCATCAGCATTTGTTATTTGATTTCTTCATGATGGCTGTTCTTCCTTGGGTAAAATGGAATCTTAGTGTTGTTTTATTGTGCATTTTTCTAACAGCAAATGGCGATGAACATTTCTTCCTGTACTTATTGGACATTTGTGGTTCTTCTTTTGAGAAGTATGTATTCATTTTGCTTGCCTATATTTTATTTTGGGGAGGTCTTTAGGATATCAGATTTTCTCTTTCTTCATTATTTTCATAGGATTCATATTGTGTGTTTGTTATTTATTCATTTTTAAATGAGAAATTTCCTTTTACTTTTGCAAACTTGCTGTATTCTGCCTTCTATACCAAATCTCTTAAGTCTGTAATTGCATGCAATTCTGAGTCCACTTCTTAGTATTGTCCAACATTTATTTCATATTACTGTGATCACTAGACATATTTTTTTCCCTATTCTCTCTTCCTGGTACAGGCCCCTACTATTGGATCAGACTTCTTTGTTTTTTTGTTTTGTTTTGTTTGTTTTTTGCACCTGCTTGCAATTGTTTTCTGAAGGGAATTTCCATTCAAGTATATAATATATCTGTCAGTTCTGTTTTTACTGAAATATCCCTTTTCCTTTAAAAACTCTTTTCCTATGAAAGCCATCTCCAAATGAATGTAGATAAAAGAGAAGGCTCAAAGAGAAGTCATAAGAAAGAAATATCATAGTAGTAGAAGGGTGGCTTTTCAACAACCTAATTGGCCTTGACCTTGATTTCCTGAGCTAGAGTTAAGACTGTAATGAGAGACAGGTGTCTTTATATTGAATTTCATGTTGTTTAGACTTCTGAAATTTTGTTGTGAGACAAAAATAAGTCACAAGTAGTTTCTCTCCAACCCGCTCCACTGTTCTTGTACAGAGTGAAACCTCCTTTCAGATCCTGGCAGCCAGTTTGTCTGCATATCTCAGCTTTGTGAGTTGTTTTTAATTTTGGGCTTCTTTTTCTTGGTGATTTTACTGGGCAGCTGGAAGTAACTCCATCAGGGATTGCTAATTTGATTTCACTTAAAAAAGAAATTTCATTGCAAATGAATTTAAAAATAATTTTTCAAATTTTGTCTGAAATAGTTGAGGTTCACTTTTGAGTTGCTTTAATTTATAGATTAAGCCAAAAAGGAGTTTGATCTTTATAATATTTATACTTTCCTTTTTACAATTTTCATTTACAACGTAACAAAATTTTACATTTTTAAAAGCATCTTTTTTATATTTTGGTTTTTTATATCAAATGTTTTTAGATTAATTTCTATTATTAATGATACTATGTACGATGTACTATGGGTTTACATATGTATATCACCACTGACTACTTTCCTGAATTCTTTTAAGAACTTTGATAATTTTATAGCAGATTTGAAACTTTTTCTAGTTATATATTGATATTACTTGATAGTAACATTTTCTTTTTCTCCTTGATGCCTAAAATTATTCCTTTAAGTGTCATACAGTTTCTAAGGATGTGAAATGTATGAATAGGTAAACAATAAAAACAAAACTTAAATTTTGTTTTGGTTCTGAATGAGGACAGCGCTAATGTTTTCGCAGTTGTGTAGAATGCTAAGTTCATTGTTTGCAGTAGATACTCTTTTGTATTGATTGTCTTATTGCACGGAAAAGATTTAATAATAGTTTTCTAAAGTTACAAGTCAAAATGAAATAACGATAGGTCACAGATGTGTGAATATCATATGTTGTCTCTGGTATGAGAAACTGAAGATGGAAATAAGTTCTAGAATGTATGATAGATATTGTGAAATAGAAAATATTCAAAGGGAAATGAAGTGTAAGGAGGTGAAGAAAAAGTGTGATGGTAAAAAAAGAAACAAAGCTTATGTATGTGGGGGTTTAGGTTGGGTAGGTGAATGGGAAAAAATGAGAATTAAATCATGTCAGATACTGGTACAAATTCTCAATGTTGAGTGTGATTGAGATGTGTATAAATAATGTAATAATAAAGATTTAAATTAAAAAAATAAAATGAAATAACTTCCCATGTTTACATACTATGTTTAAAACATACCAGTAAATGCTAGGTTTTTGTTTTTCAAAAACACTTTGAACACCTATCAAAATGTGGCTTGTATTGTTTTGGTAATTTTACTTAAATCAAATATTCCTTCAATTTCTGTGGTGATTTCACTTGTTCATGGTATATTTTAGTGTATATTAATAAATAAACTTATAGTTTATTTTGTATTATTAAATTATAACTTATTTTGTATTTATAACATAAATAACATCACTTATGTTATTATGTTTATCATGTTTTTAGAACATATTTTGCTTTTAGTTTTACCATTTTTCTATATTCAAAATGACTTATATGACATTGCTATTTACATGATAATTTTAGGTAATGTATCTATAAACTCATACTTCTGCTTTCTTTGATATAATCTTCAATTTGCTTTCCAGTTTCTTCTTTTTGTCTAAAATATAATTATTCATTGCGTGAAATTCATGTTACATAACTGTATTCACTCTTGTATTTTTATTTTGATTGTGTAATTCTTCACTTCTACTAAATTTATTTGTACTTTATTCTTGATTAATCTTTGCCATTTATGTATTTGTTTTTATAAAGTATGATTTTGGATTTTTAAAAAATTATATGCTTTCTCAATTTTCTAATATGCTTATTTAATTTTATTTTAAAATTTTAGCTTGGGTTGTTTTTTCTCATAAATTAATTTATTCATAAATGTTTTTTAGTTGTCTACGATGTGGGAAGTGGTGTTTTACTGGATAATGGTGAGCAATGTGTTCATATATTATACTGTGTGTATTACTGTGCTAAGAATATTTAATGTTAGGTCTACTGTCTTAAATTTTTTTTTTTGAGACAGGGTCTTGCTTTGTAGTTCAGGCTGGTCCTGAGCTCAGCTTCAGACTCACATCATAGCAATCCTCCTGCCTCTGCCTCCTGAGTGCTGGGATTACAGGCATGAGCCACCACGCCTGGCACCGTGGTATGTGGTACTGATTGCTGCTGGGCGTGAGTCTCCACGCCCAGTATTGTATGTGGTTGTGGGGGGTGGTATCGAACTGGGGCCCTTGCGCTTGTAAGACAGGCAGCAGAACCACTGAGCTAAATTTCCGGCCCCTTAAATTTTTAAATTAAAATACAGTATTATTAACTATGGGTACAATATTGCACAACAAATTTCTGAAACTATTCGTCTTTTTCTTTGAGACAGAGTTTTGTTTTTTGTAGTTCAGGCTGGCCCTGAGCTCAGTCTTGAGCTCACAACAATCCTCCTGCCTCTGCCTCCCAAGTGCTGGAATTACGGGGGTGAGCCACCACGCCCAGCAGTGTGATACTGGTGGGTGTAAATCACCACATCCGGCATTGCTCTGTATGTTTGCCAGGGATCAAACCCAGACTCTTGCACTTGCAAGACAGGCTCTGGGACCACAGGGCTAAATCCCCAGCCCATTTTATTCTTCTTTAATGACTGGGAATTGATATTCCTTGGACAACAACTTCCCAACTCTCCTTTTCCTCAGCTCCTAGGAACTCTCTTGCTACTTTCTGCTTTTGTGAGTCGGGCTATTTTTGATACTTCACATATATGAAAATATGTAGTATTGGCCCTTCTGTGACTAGTTTATTTCACTTAACATAATGCATAATGTTCTTAATGTTTACTCATGGTTTCATATGTGGCTGAATTGCCTTTTTTTTTTTTTTGAGGCTGAAGAATATTTTTAAGGCTGAAGAGTATGTTTATAACCCACATATTCTTTATGTTCTCATCTGTTGATGGAATTTGGATAGTTTCTACATCTTGGCTATTATGAGTAATGCTGCAGTAAATATAAGAATGCAAGTATCTTTGAAGATCCTGATTTCAATTCCTTTGGATACATATCAAGAAGTGAAATAATTGGATCACATGGAAGTTTTAGCTTTTTGGGGGAGACCTCAAACTCTTTTCTCTATGGCTACATAATTGTATATTCTCACCAACAGTATACAACATAAAATTGTATATATCCTCACTAAGACTTGTTTTCTTTTAGGCTTTTGAAAAAGGTAGCCATCCTAACAGCAATAAGGTGATATCTCATTATGATTTTGTGTATCTCTGATGATTAGGTGATGTTCAGCCTCTTTTCATACACTTATTGGTCATTTTCTGCAGAGAACTATCTATTTAAATTATTTGCCTATTATCCTTTCTCTCAAGCACTGGAGATTAAATCCAAGGCCTCACACCTGCTAGGCAAACTCTACCATTGAGCTATATCTGAAGCTGTCTTCACCCATTTTTAAATTGGGTAATTCGTACTTTTTTGTCATAAACCTGTAGTTGTTTGTCTTAGTCACCTTTTTCTCTCTGGAACACAAAACTCAACATTTATAACATAAAGGGTAAGTTTTATTTTGGCTCATGATTTATTAAGATTTCAGTCCATAGTCTGCAGATTCCAAGGCTGGACAACACCGCAGAAGGAATGGTACTGGGAAGTGGTGAGTCAGGAGAGCAGCCTGCCAGGGTGATACACACTTCTGGGTCACACCCACGGTGACCCACCTGCCAAACAAGAACCACCTTCGAACAGCACGTCTTATACCACTCATAATCCAATCACCTTTCAAAGGCCCCATCTTTGACAGCATGAGACTTGAAGAGGGACATCCAAAAACAAACACTGACAGAGTTCTTCATATATTTTGGAGACTAACCTCTCATTAGATACATGGTTGCAAGTATTTTTCCCATTCCATAGGTTGCCCCTTCAATCTGTTGATTATTTACTATGGTACAGGAGGTTTGATTTGATGTAGTACCACTTGTTTATTTTGGCTTTTGCTGCCTGTGCTTTTGGTGTCATATCCAAGAAATCATTGCCAAAAACAACATCACAAAATTCTCCTCTATGTTTTCTCATAGCAGTTTTGTAGTTTCAGGTCTTACATTTAAACCTTTAATTTGTTTGAATTGATCTTTGTGTATAGTGTAAGAGTTCAATTTAATTTTTTTCATCTCTAGGTATCTAGTTTTTCCAGTATCATTAGTTGAAAGACTATCTTTGCCCTATTGTGTTTTCCTGTATTCTTTCTCAAAGATCAATTGACCATAGATGCTTAATATTTATTTCTTACCTGTATTTTATTCTACTGGTATATATGTATATAACCTTGTAATACATCTTGAAATCAGGAAATATAAGGCCTGCTTATTCTACTTCTTTAGGATTGTTTTTTCTATTTGTATTGCTTCATATAAATGTAAGGTTCTTTTAATTCTGTATAAAAACATTCAAATTTTGATAAGATTTAAAAAGAAACAATAGATTACTGTGGATTATAGACATTTTGGCAATGTTGTCTTCCATTTCATGAACATGACTTGTATTTCTATGCTTGTGTGACTTCATTTTTTGGTAGTAATCATTTGATGAGTCTTTCTTAAATAAGAAAGACCTTCTTTGATAAGTTGATTCTTAAATCCTCTTTTTGCTCATGCTATTATAAAAGAGATTGTTTTCAATTTCTTTGGGGGAGAGGTGGTTTTTAGTGTATAGAAATGCAAATGATTTTTGTAACTTTATACTTTGCAACTTTACCAAATTTATCTTTAACAGTTTCCTGGTGAAATCTTTAGGTTTTTTTAAAAAAATATTTTAGATCATATGATCTGCAAATAAAGGTCATTTTACCCCTTTATCTCTGATTTGGATGCCTTTTATTTCTTTTTCTTGCTTAATTAGTCCTGCTAGCACTTCTAGTATATTAAATAGAAATCAAATGGGCAGTTTTAGTTTTGTTCCTGATATTATAGGAAAACATACACTGGATATAATGTTAGCTACTAGTTATTTTGATGGTACACCAGTTTAAATCCTCCAAAACTCACATTAAAATTTAATTGGCATTGCAGCACTGTTAAAGGTAGGAGCTTTCTGGTGTAATTAAGATATGAGGGTTCTGCTTTGTGGATGGGACAAATGCCATTATTAAATTGAGAGCTCAGACCCATTTTATTTTTTTTTTCTCTTTGTCTTTTACTAGTGATGCAGCAAGAAGTCCTTGGTCACTACCTGCCCCCTAGACATTGGGCATTGCAGTCTCCAGAAACATGAGCAAATACATTTATTTTCCTAATATGTTTCCCAGATATTCTGCTATAGTGATACAAAGCATACTAAAGCAGGTTGTTTATGTCTTTTAAAATATTCAAATGCCTTTATTTTGTTATTTTATAACAGTACCAGTGTTTTTCTAAGTTACTTTTACTACACTTAATAGACATTTCTAGTTTTCAAGAACGAATTCTATGTTGTCTTTTAAATTATTGCTCCATCAATAAATTGTGTTTATGGAATCTTTTTACGTCTTTGTAAATAAATGTGCATATGTATGTGATACAAAATAGTTGCATTCACTTTAGGGATTTTTTACATACATATATCATATCTTGATAATTTTCAATTCTCTCACCCTCCCTGTGAGGGTGATCCTTTCCCCTGATCCTCTTCTCTGTCATGTTATAGAATCTTTTAATACTTACAGTTCTTATTCATAATCTTTTTATTAATTTCCAGTTTTATTTTATTATAGTTAGAGGATGAAGCATCAATACTTTTATTTATTTATATTTTCTTTTTAAGTTAATATATTTAGCTTGCTATAAATATAGTTTTGTTCAAGCACTTGATGTTTGTATGATCCGAGGAAACAAAGCTTTCTTCATAATTCTGGAGCAGATTATGGGCTTAAAAGGATATTTAGCTGTTCTTTATCTAAATTATTAAGGCCAATGTTATTTTTAACTTACCTGTAAGAATAATGTAAGAAAAGGGAGCCGGGGAGTTAGCTCAGTGGTTCTGGCGCCTGTCTTGCAAGCGCAAGGGCCCGGGTTCGATTCCCCGGTAACCACATAACAATACTGGGTGTGGAGACCCACACCCAGCAGCAACCAGTAGCACATACCACAGTGCCGGGCGTGTTGGCTCCCACCTGTAATCCCAGCACTCGGGAGGCAGAGGCAGGAGGATTGCTGTGATGTGAGTTTGAGGCTGAGCTCAGGGCCAGCCTGAACCACAAAGTGAGACCCTATCTCAAAAAACCTAAAGAAAAAAAAAAAAGAATAATGTAAGAAAAATAAAATTATGAATATAGCACCATGAGTTATGCATATGATAAAGAATTGTGGCAAACCATATTTTGCACATAAAGCACATTTCTTAATTTTTAAATTTCTCCTCGCCATTTTAGAGTTGACAAAGCTCTTTTCAGAGATATTTTCTACCCAGATCTCAGAAGGGCCCTATGAAACAGGCAAGTAAGATATATTATGTTAATCCACTTTACACAAGAGAAAATTAAAGCTCATGAAAGTAAGTGCTATATTCAAATCATCATTAAGTTACTGGAATATCTGGAAGTACAACCCAAGTCTCTTGCTCCTAGTCCTATATTTATTGCACAATGTCACAATACTCTAAATCAATTCTAAATTGAAGCACTTCAATGTGGAATCTTTTCTAGTAGTTGGCTACATATGATATATAATTTTAATAACATATGCTTATTTCCAGAGAAAAGATTTTTATCTCCATTTTATGCCAGTGTTATTTTAATGTGTGACATTACATAGCAGGCTGCATACTTTTACATGAAAAAAATTGGGAAAAAATGTTTGCATGTATCTATTTTTGTAGATTCATTCTAATTTAAGGAATCATGATGATTGAAAACCCATACTTCAGAACAAATTAGAATAAAATTTTTGTTACATCTTGACGCTTACCACTTTTGAAACCAATTTAATTCTAATGGGAAGTCGAGGGCAATTTTAAGTTTTCTTTGTGATTTTCATGAATGAAGTCATAGGACAGGTGGGTGTTAGAATCTCATACCTTTTTTCCCTGTCTTCACTGTTCTAAAGCACTCATCACTGAAGCTTCTTCTCAGACATGACATGTGCTGTGACAATTGTAGTAACAATAATATTTTTTTCTACTTAAAAATTTACAAAGCCCATTCCAAGAAATGTACTATAAATTCTTATAAAAAACCAAATTCAGGTTATTAACTATATTTTGCAGCTAAAAAGCAGGCTCCAGAATGTGAAGAGTGCTGCTTAAATTTTGAATGAGTACAGATCTGGCCCAACTTTAGACCTTTTAGCTTGCTATTTAGGGTCATTTCTGCCCCTCTTTTCCATGTGACCATAAGCAAGGTCTTTTTGAGAATCAGGAACACTAAAGGTTTAAATTGTTTCAGACAATGACAGCAAATTCACTGAGCACTTTGCAATACTGAAGAACAGAAGAAAACATTTTTTAACCAACTATTGTGAAATACCTCAAAATGAAAATCTATCACTAGAGACTGTGCAGTTATACAGAGAGACTTAAAAATAAAAACAAAAATGAAACATATTTATCTGACTTTGTTAACACCATTTTGTTAGAAAATAGTTCATTTTTCTTGGTGTATGCAGTGTTTTTAGTTGTTTATTGTAATTTTTTGCAAGCTGATACACTTACATGTCAAAACACATGTACACATATGACTGTAACATCTGTGTACACATCCTCAGATATGTATTTTGCCCAAAATACAAAATTTGTCTTTGTAAAGATTGTCCACAGCTCAGAGAGTTAGAACTCTCTCTAAAACAGTCAGAATACTGGTCTCCTAGGCCATGGCAATATGCAACACGAACACAAAGACTGCCCTCCAGGGCTTTAGAAAAAAATTCAACCGGTTCCCTGTGTGGGTAATAAATCAGGTTGTATTTAGCTTTGTTTGCATGAGGGTGAGGTGATTTGTAAGGGAATCTTTTTCACTTCTGAATGTAGTCCTGATGCTGTAGTCAAGTCTTTTCTTTTTTCTCTTTAAATTCATTGTAATCCTCAGCTTTGCTGTGCTTTTTTTTTTTTTTTAAAGTATGCTTAGTAACACTCCACTCTGGAATAATAAATGACAGAGGAGGTGTTGCATTTGAAGTCTTCATTAAAGCAGTGACTGAAGGCCCAGTCAGGGATGTGGGTGTGCTTCTGTTGTCGCCCTTCTGCCATCCACCTAGGTGCTGTTCCGCCCTCCATGGGGCAGCATGTCCATGAGATCACCGACGTGGCCGTTCTGACAGCTACCTACCCACTCTCGTCATGGTCAACATAGGTGTCCTATTCTTGGCCTCCATCCTTCTGGAAGTTTCTGCTTCTTTGGAGAGGGCAAACAGACACCATCAGGAGGAAGCATGGTTTTGAAAATGAAGGAAAGAGAGAAAGAGAGCAAATCTCTATAGAGCATGTAAACTGAGGCTTCAATATTACAAAGAAGAAGCCAAAGAAAGAGGCTCGTGTCCCAAGGTGGAGACAGAAAAGTGTGCAAAAGGCCTGTATAATAATTGACAGCCAATAAGAGAAGCCTCAGAGTGTTGACGGGGCTGAGGGGGTTTAAACCCCTCTGTTATGTTAGGATTTATTGAGTCTACATCACTGCTGTCTAGAAGAAAAGGAAGGTGAACCACAGATGAAGGCTATGCATGTAGTTTTAAAATTTCTAGTAATCACATTTTTAAAAATCAGGTAAAATTTATTATAAAGAATCCATTTGTCAAAAAAGAGGTTTTACGCTGTGAGAAAAAGAAAAGTTTATTCAAGTTAATAGAGACTAAAATCAGGAAATTCTGGCAGCTAGCTGGGAGAAATTTCATCCTTGAGCTGGTGGGCTGACATCAAGAGAGAGAATAGCGACTGACTGGGAAAGGAATTAGGTTTGTATAGGTGTTGGAGGGGCTGGGTGTCCTGGCAGGGAGTACTCATGACTGAGATACTGCAGCAGTGTGCTCAGGTCTGCACACACTCCCAGGACCTCTCAGCACCAGGGGGTTGCAAACCACATTTGTGAGTCTATCTGTCCCATCTACTGGGAAGTTGCTGGTACCTGCTACAAGCAACCTGTCTTTCCTGTTGGGTTTAGGGCTGGCCTGACAAAATTAATTTTAATAAAACATTTTATTTAACCCAATATAAAACTGTGTTGTCATTTCAACTTTAACCAATAAAATGCTGTTGTTGATATTTTGAACTTATTATCATGTTAAATCTCTAAAATTTCTGAAATTTGCACATAAACCAGCATATCTCAGTTCAGACTAGCCACACGTACACACCCAGCAGTTTTTTGTGGGGAATGGTACCATACTGAGTAGCAAAGGTAAAGAGCAAAAGAAGCAAGACTGAACTAGTGGGTGAGAATCCAGCAGTTTCTGTGGAGAGCTATGGGAAATAGAAGCACTAAGCCTTCTGTCTGCCAAATTAATAAAACAGAACCTTTTATTCTTATAAGGAAACAAAATACAGTTTTTAAAACATCAGCTTCCTCCCTGACTCTTGCTGGCTCACCTGGGACAGTGGTGAGACCACCAGAATCCCTCCCACACTCTCTGTCCATTTATATCATTCATGGGTCCCAGGAGTCCAGCTGCCGCCATTAGCAAGTTGTCCTTAGCAGTAGCTCATATATACCTTTTAGTATTATGATTTCCTAGCTAGTCCTTTGTATGCTTAGAAACCTTCCCTCTCAGATAATATGAACAATAATCTTTCTAGTTTCCTTACCTCCTCTTGGCATATCCTCCCTGTGGCATATCCTCCTTTTCCATTGATTTAACCTATATTGATGATGTAGTCTTCTACCCTCTTGTATCTACAGTAGCACCATCTCTGCTTTTGAAAGACAGCAGAAGCCCTCTTTTGTGACATGTGTAGTCACCCAGGTTACTGAAACAAGTCACGGAAAGAAATTATGAAACTGTATAAACACAAGATGTATAAATGCACATTGAACAGTTATGTTATCTTTAGGGGGTACTGGGGATCAAACTCAGACCCTTGATCATCCAAGGTGGGCGCAGCACCTCTTGAGCTAAATCCCCAGCCCAGTCATACGTTTTTAAGTTGAAACATGTGACTATTTGATCAAATAAGGAAAGGCAAAGACTGTACTTTGAAGTATGGATCAACTGATTGAAGCTCATAACATTTCTTCCAAAAATCTAACCTGTAATGCAGGGAATAGAGTAAATATATTTGACAGACAGTCTCATAATAAATGCTATCAGTTTTCTCTATTTTATACCAACAACTGACATTTTCTTTGCCCCCACCTATGTGGTCAGATTGTTTAACGCCTTACAAAGAGTGTTTTCAGACTATTTGATTTAATTTTTATGGTAACAACTTTTTTCCCTTAACCCTACTGGCTTACATGTTATTTAATTTAATTATATGCTATAGTGACAAATACAACTGTCCTAATTAGATTTGGCAAACTAGAGCTGGATCTGAATACACACAGAACTCATCTGGCAGGAGCCAATGCAGCAGGTGCTACAGTGGCCCACCAGCCCTGAACGTGTGTCATATCTTGTTACAAGGTGGCTTGCAGAGAGAGTGGCAAGTGCAGTTTCTAGTGATGATCCTGTTGATTCTGGTTGGTATGACTTTTTCTTGGCCTGCGTATCCTCCCGAAATGCTTTTATTCCCATCTTTTACTTCTTGCTGTCAAAAATCTTGAGTAGGTAAAATAATAGTCCCCAAAGATGTCTACAACCTAATTCCCAGTTCCTGTGACTGTGTTACCTACAGTAAAAGTAACTTTGCAGATCTGATTAAGTTAAAGATCTTGAGATGGAGAAACTTCCTAGACTGTGTGGGTGAGCCTGATATAATCACAGGACCTTCAGAAGCAGAGAATTTTTCCTGGATATGGCCAATGGAGGAAAGGTACAAAGAGGCATAGCGTTTCTTATTTTGGAGATGAATAGAATAGGGGTGACTTCTAAAGGAAGGAAAAGAAAAAATGGATTATTTTCTGTTGAGCCTTCAAAAAGAAGTACAGTCTTTCTGACACCTTGATTTTAACACACTGAGATATTTTCGACTTCTGACCTGTAAAGCTTGGATATAAGTAACAAACATGTATGATTTTAAGCTACTAAGTCCATGAAGCTATCTTACTAGAAATAGAAAATCAGTACAAAATCCATTCAATCTCCCTTCCTCATCTCAAACTTAAAATCCTTACAAAAGCTTTCTGGATTCTTGGTGTGCAATTTCCTCTTTTGAACCTGTATCTTTTTTCTTTTACTTACCTTAGTTTTCCTTACATTACAGTACACCAGTGGTCTTTTCTTAACCTTTTCTAGACCAATGGCCCTTTGCTTAACAACAGGCCCTTGAACTTATTTTTTCCATCCCTCATTAAGTAGTCTCTACATTCATTCTTAGATCATTGCAGACATACACTGGGCAAGAGGATAACAGCCAGTCTCATGTGGCTGTTTATGTAACTGTAAGTTAGTTAGAATTAAAATATAATAAAGAATTCAGTATCTTAGCTCATTTCAGGAGCTTAATGGCCACACATAGTTAATAGTATTGTACTAGACAAAGTATAAAACTTTTTTTTTTTGTCTCAGAAAGTTCTAGTGGCTAACAGTGCTCTCCATTGCCAGGTTTTGTATATGTGAACATTTTTGTGGCTCTTCTAGAGGTATTTTTATTGAGATACATCTGAGGATTATTGGTGTGTTTTAACTTCTTTTGAAAAGCAGGTTTTAAATATATCTTGCTGTAAAAGCTCATTGTATTAATTAGCACCCTGGCATGAAAGTAATGAGAAGAGTCTTTAATGACAAGGTACAAGTGAAGAAAACAAAACTGTTGATGTAGCTGTGTTAGCAAAGCAGGAAGCTGTATTCATCTAGAGCTGAAAGGTTGTTTGAGTCATGGGAAATGCCACCCAACACAGTGAAGGTTCTGAAGAAATGCAGTCTCTGAAAGAAATATGGCCTATAGCAGAAAAGCAAAAAAGGAATTCTCTAATCAATCTCATCTCCAGACCTTCAGTTTCTGGCCAAACCTAACCTGGAAGCAACCAGCAAGGAAGCTTGGGAGAGTCAGCCAGCCAGATGCGCCTCTCATGACATAGAGCAGGTAGTAAGGTAGAGGTTAAACTCAGGGTGAAAGAGCTAACCAGCATAGAAAAGGCCTAATGCCATGATTCTCAGTCTCATTTGGTGATTAGAAGGATAATGAAGTTTTCTTATCTGGAAGGAGAGGTCAATTTCAGCACCAGCAATAGTAAGAATAATGGTTCCCTTTTACCATAGCATTCTCATAGATCAGATTGAACTCTAGAAATCACTACTGAGAGGCCCCTGGAGTTGCTTTTCTGTGATTTTTTTCCTGGCTTGTACTTTTTATTTTAATTTATATTTTGCCTTGTCTGATTATTTTATTCTTAATTTATATTTTCCATTATATTTTAAGAATGTCTTTGTATTTACAGTGTGAAATGAAGCAGGAATAAAACATAAACCTAGATAAGTGCTTGTTTTTTTTTTGTTTGTTTTGTTTTTTTCTTTTTCCATTCTCAGGATCATCTCTCAGTATGTCTCACCCATAGGTTGCTTGTTTAGATAAATTCAGACAAATTCAACCAGGCAGATAAGTAATGTATATGATAATTTGCATTTCTGTATATGTCTAATACTGGTCATGTGGTTCAGGATGTATTTCTTCTACTTGAAATGTTGGGATAGGATCTAACTTTCTCCATCCTCAGAGAGGATAATAAAGGGAACTTAAACTGAAACTCTTACATTAAAGTGAAGTTCTAACTGCATGAGTCACAAATTAAAAAAGGAGTTCTTCTATTATGTCTGAGACACGTGGTGGGAAAGAGGCATTTATCAGAGATGTGGTGAGTGTTTGGGACTTTTAGGAGAGTTTTACAGAACTAAACAAGATGAAACAATAGCCGCCTGAAAGGGATATGTGGCTACAGGCTAACGACATAATAATTTTATTTTTCACATTCACTTTTTTCCTCAGTCAACTACTCTGATCAAGTCACAGGTTCTTATGTATAAGATATAAAAAGACAGCAGCAAAAGGATTAGGTTTTAAGTTTCCCACCGCTAGCAATATGTATGTAAGACATCTTGCTTCCTTAAAAGCTATGAAAATAGAGCATCCTAAGAATAAAAGCACTATCCATTCATCTCTCTTTTCATGTTTGTTTTCTACAGATTCATTACACTGTCCTTTCATAACATTTTGCTAATGTTCGGAAACATCATGAAAAGTATCACATTAAAAAAACAGTAAAAATCATCAAAATCTCCCTTTAGTCACTATTCTTTTTGGCAGTCCACTCTCAGTTCCTCTTTCCCATCTATCTAATTGGTCATGTGTTATAAATAATTTAGTATTTTGGATATTTACTTTCTAGTCTATCTGGTTATCATTATTTCTGTTGTGGAGAAATTAAGGTTAAATTCTAGTTAATATACTAGAGGCAAGCCACATTCTATAATTATATTATAACTATATAATCATTGAAGTCTTTCAGAAATTCATTGAAAGGGTAGAAATTATAATTCAGAGTTGTGAAATAGAACATTTAAAATTCCTTGAACCCAGACAAAAGATAAAATATACACCTTTTTTGAAAAAAGTTGTTAATTCTTAAAAAATAGATTTAGATAAGTTTTCTATCACATTATGAAGTTCTTATTGTTTATAAATACAAAAAGTTTTTCTGTAGAGTATAATTTATTTTTGCATGTTCCATATAAATATTTCTTTATTAATATTTCAGATTCAATGACTTCTGTTACTTGTACAGTACATTTTCTTTCAGTTTCACTCTATGAAATTTCCAGCTGTTGAGTTCTAAGGAAGAGTGTTTCTGTGCATTAGACTGTTTATAGGAAGCCTTAAAAGTTGAGGACAGAAAAAGGTCATCCACATGAGCATACAGTATAGTAAACTATTTTTTGCTAGGAGGAGTGACCCGCACTGTATCACACAGAAAGAAAAAATTTTCACCTGTAAGAATAGAGCCGTGAAGGGAAGGGAAAGAATATGCTTGAAGCTCATTCAACTTTGTCCAGATAATTCTTTTCTGAGCAATAGTAACCTTGTTAATAATATCTGCTTCTTGAGGTGCTTCCCTTTATTATTTTATAAATGTTGCGCACCAGCCAATTGCATCACTGGAGTGCCCTCCCTTTATTTCTTTACAGATCTCTTTGAATATGTTTTCCCCTCGAGACTGTGGTGATTTCCAGAGAATAAGTAGCCAAAGACATTTGTTATTTGATTTTCTGTGTATAACTGTACAAAACTATCCAGAGTTGATTTTTTTATTAACTTACAAAGTGGTTCGAATTAATGTAACTGAGTATCTCTCATAAAAACTAGAAAGAAGTAGGGTGTTTTGTTTTATTTGTTTTGATGGGAGACTTATCTACTCTAGTCAAGCGGGATTTTTAACTGAAAATTATAGGGAAAGTAAACATGTTGAATGTAAAAGCAACATGGATTTTAGTAGCTGGAACTTTGGACAGCTCATGGAAGAATGCTCAGAAACTTCTAAGAGAAAATAATAGGCCAGGAGCTTGCCATTTCCATACTACCATCCAGGAAATGAATTGCTCGACGAGTAGCCTAGAAAGACAATGTGCAGTGAAGCTGAGAAAGGGAGATTCTCTGTTCCTCCAGCTGACATACATTTGTACAGTCCGAGAGCTGTTCATATTTGAAGCTGAAGCCGGGCTGGTGACTCACTGGCATAATCCCAGCACTCTGGAGAGGAGAAAGGAGGCTCACAGAGAGTTCGTGGCCAGCCTGGACTACTTAGTGAGACACTTTCTCAAAATTCAATAGATAAATAAATTTAAACTGATAAAATAAAGAATAAAAAATAAAAAGTTGAAGTTAGACAACTCGTACCACCACGAACAGTCTCTCTTAAGATGCACGGAGCAACATGATAATCTAGTTGTGTTTCTCCCGCTACATTAACATTATGGTACATGCGGCCAAATCCAGCACTGAGTCAGGCTACTTTGTGTTCATGGCTTTTTGCTGTATCAGAAAAGTATTATGTATTTATTCTCTTTTGTTCTTGGTCAATTTATGCACGTTTGTGTTTCAGAAAGGGAATTCCATTCAGAACTATGTGACTGCCCTTTCCTAATTCCTTGTTGGCTGCTAAAGAATTTAGATTTCATGTTCAACCGGCTTATTCTTCTACAGACCACTTCCACTGACTTTGGCTCTAAATATGTAAATTGTGAGAGACATAATACTTTTAACCAAAAGAACACTTACTAGAAGACTTGAGAGTTACTGTACAAGATCAAGAGAAGGTCTCAGCCATGTGTCATAGAAGCTCTGGCTTCCTGAGGACTTATCATTCCTTCCCATTACGGGCATCCAGAGAAAGAAACCCGTGATGGAGCTGGGCTTAGCTGATGACATGATTTGTGGATCTTCTCTTCTATGCCAGAAATGCCAAGACCTTTCTCTCTGTGAGCTGGTTTTATGCTTTCTGCAGAGCTGGAGTGTGGCTGTTCCCAGTGACAGTGCAATGGCTCCGCCGGGGCTGCAGAGAAAAGGGAGCTGGGAGAGTAGACTGGCCTCATGCAACAAAGACCTGGTGCTCAAATCACGGATGCCACGTTCATTGGTGTCACAAGTAGGTACAGAAAATAAGAGGTAGTTAAGATTGTCTGTGAATAAAGTTTGAGGAATCAAGGCTTTGTTTATTTTTTTTCTAAGTCTAATTATTTCCTAGAATATTTGTAGAATTTGAATTTATGGTTTTCATGGTCAAAGAGGGGCACTTCCCAGGGATAAGGGCAGGTGGACACACTGTCACTGGCATTCAAAATGTCAAATTGCTGTGTAGGTCCTAACATTTCAAATATGCCTTCTGAAGTTTTATACAATTTATACTGCATCCTGGTGGCCACAATTTTTAAAAATTTATTTATTTATTTATTTATTTAGTACTTTCAAGTAAAAATACATAGTGATCACTTACTGGATCAGAATGGCTACGGTTATTCTGTTTCTATTCCCCTTCGCATTTACCCAGCTCATGGGATAAAAACCATCATTTCTGTCTCTATTTCTCCATAGAAAGGAAGATGCCAGTATTATCAAGGTCTTGTGTAGTCTTTTTCAACACCTTCATCCCAAAAACCTAACTTTTGTTTTGATTATTCTCTTTTATTAGAAGATTGGAATTAATAGGACAGAGGCTAGGAGAAAGTGCTACTGGCTAGACCCTGCTTTGCTGCCCTTAGTGATGGGTAACAAGAAGTCTACGTTGTTTGACTATTTTGATTTCAGTGGGAATCAGAACTATTTCCCAGGTAGGATCAACATGAAAGAAATGGTCTGGTTGTGGAATGGAAATGTAATGCAGTTTTCATAGTGGCCATGTCTATTTTGCTAAAGTTGATTTACTTTTACAAGACCTTTTGATTCATATTTTAATATTATGCTGCACTTAAAATACTCACCATCTAATTTAAGCTGTAAATTCTCTCCCCAAAATTAATGTTTTCTTTCCCTTTCATGCCTAGAGGAATTGCAGGAGAAAAAGAAAAAGTCTGGTGTCTTCTCTGCTGTCCCCCCCACCCCAAAACTGCTCTTTTCTGGCTAAAGAACAATTTATAGGGAGGCAGTGGTCTCCAGCTTTTACCGTTCCACCATCTTCCCAGAATCCTCTTTTGTAAATAAATGGCAAAAAAAAAAAAAAAAAAAGGCAGTTTAACCAAACAAACAAAAAATGCCATTGCATAATTGGGATTTGCCCAGGGAAACTTGCGTTTGTTAGGTGTAGTCGCTTGAAAAGGACATTAAGAAGGGTTATGACATGCCTGTAGTTCAAGTGGGGATTAGCTCTTGGCATGATTTGCAAAATGGAGTTTCCAACACATTATTTTGGAGAACTCCCTCCCCCTACCCATAAATCTTTAGTCGGGCTACCAGATCTTCCTTAATCTCATTGTCTTGTGTTTTTCTCTTGATGAGGATGCACCTGAGTGAAACTTATAGGCACAAAAATGAGAATCAAGTCATGTCATATTCAGGTACAAACTCTCAATGTTGAATGCAATGATGATGTGTACTCATAATGTACCAATAAAGATTTTAATTTAAAAAAAAAAGTTTAGAGGTACATCACTCAGCTTGGCAAGAGTGGAGGGAGAAGGACCATTCCTGACAAAAGCTTTTACAGATCTACTTTGTTGCCCATTTGACTTTTTTGCACCAATATTTCCCCTACTTGTTTTTACACAGCCTAGGATCTAAGCAAGTCTTCAGTCCAAAATGTAGTATTTTTTCTGATAACCCTCTTGGTTCAGCTACATAAGTAACACCTGAAAGGCTCTGCTGTGGTACTGCTCTGGACATATGCGGAAAACCTACCCTCTCTTAATGTGTTAAACCTTTTTATTTTGGTAGCAACTTGCTCTTCTGGGCCTAAATTCACATATCTTCCACCTGAGTACAAGTGCAGCTGACTTAGTTACAGATAGGAAAAGTCTTGTGGGTTAGTGAGGGGCCACCAGGCAGAGCAACCTGGTAACTGAGCCAAGGGGCTAGGATGAAAGATAAATCTGGACAGAAAAGTAGGGTTAGAAGGGCTCATCAGTCAATACTGAGTGAGCGCCACATTTATTTAATGGCCTTCTTTTATACATTTCTTAAATACTGCCTACATGCCGACTAGCTTTGTTCATGTGTACAAAAAAAAAAGGTTAGTGAAAAAGGGCAGAATTCTTGGCTTGTTTCATCTCAAGGTTAATCATAAAGAACTGGTGGGCAGGGTGTGCTGACAACTGTTTTAATTTAATCTGCTGAAGGTGTGTAGAGGTTCTTAGTTTAATCTGGCAAAGACAGTAATTATCCTTGAGGAGGGTAAACAATGTTGGGCTCTGATCCAGAAATCAGGCCAACTTTTCTCTCGTGCATAGGCAGCGATGGCACTGTAGGAAATGGCTCCCAACAGGTTAGCACAGAACCTTTGTTGAGTATAAATAGTAGCAGTTTTCTATCCCTACTGCAGTTCCCAGATACATCACCTAGTACAGTGTTCTCTCTCTAGTACGTCGCTCTCTGTGGCTCTGCTTTGTCCTTGGACTCCCGCAGACCAGAAAGACGGGTGTCCTCTGTCTTTGGATCAAGGAGTTGCAGCCTTTTTCATTCTTCATGGAGTTCAGCTTTTTATCTTCTCACGCTGAGGTCTCTTGTGAACTTCCTTTCCACTCCATGAGAGCGACCTCTTTCTTCTTGCACATTTTCTTTCTACACATCTTTCTGAAACCTCTGAGCATTTTCTTTCTGTTCCCCATTGTTTTACTGCATGGTTTCTATATTAGAAGGCAAGGTGCTGGAATAGGAACAGTGTCAAATTCTCTTTGTATATACCCAGTCTGGGGCACAGACTCTGAGAAACAAGTTCTCAGAAATGAAGAAACAAATAATAATAATTTTAAAAAAAGCAGATAAGATGTTCCCTGGAGCATAGCATGACCTGAGAGAAACTTTTAATTTTATTAGGATTTTTTTTTTTTTTTTTTTTTAGGTTTTTTTTTTGAGACAGGGTCTCGCTTTGTGGTTCAGGCTGGCCCTAAGCTCAGCCTCCAACTCACATCACAATTCTCCTGCCTCTGCCTCCCGAGTGCTGGGATTACAGGCGTGAGCCACCACGCCCAGCACAGTGGTATGTGGTACTGGTTGCTGCTGGGGTGAGTCTCCACACCCAGTATTGTTATGTGGTTACCGGGGAATCGAACCCGGGTCCTTGCGCTTGCAAGACAGGCGCCGGAACCACTGAGCTAACTCCCCGGCCCCTATTAGGATTTTTTTTTATGGAATCTCCTATGTAGTTCAGGCTTACCCCTGAACTCACTATGTAGCCCAGGCTGATTTTGAACTCACAGCCATACTGCTGCCTCAGCTTCCTCAGTGCTGGAATTACACATGTGCACCACAACACCCAGCTTGTTTAGTTATTGAAAGATATATTAGGATTTCTGAAGCTTTGTAAAGAGAAAATGAGTAGAAACTGAAGCCATGTTAGTTGAGGCCCAAAGTCCCTAACTACAGAGGCTTGGAAACTTTTCATTAGAAATTCAGACTTGTCAGGTAAGCCTTGGTGCTGTGGATATGCGTAGATGAAACAGGGGTGGGGAATTCAAAGAATTGTCTTTTGGATTTATAACTGTTTCTAAGAAAGCAGTCCAGTTCAGAGACGGGATTTCCACAAGTCAAGTGAACAGAACAAGGGATGCTCGAAGGCTCCCAGGACTGAAAGTGAAGGTTGAATCTACTCTGAAGAAGCAGCTGTGTGGTATGTGCTCTGAAACACTGAATAAAATGGATAGTAAATTGTTAGCAGCAAACTAGCAACCCAGTGATGGTAGGACACTTATGGCCTCAGCCTTTGAAACTTCTCCAAATGTGCCTTGAAAAAAATCACCTGTTCAAGAAAAGAAGCTTTGCTGGCGGCACCCTCAGCGCTGGCCCGGTGTGTGAAACCTTTTTCAATCACTGTGTCTCTCCAGGAATCTTGACAAAGCCGTGTCTATGTTCATGTCCTTTCTCTTGAGACTGTCACATTGGTAGAATATTGTTTTCTCCAACAATGAACCAGAATCCTGGGTTTCTCTGAGTTCTCCTCACACTGGCCTCTTGACCTCAAGTTTCTCAGTTCACATCGTGTGTCTTGACCACTTTCCAAAGTAGTGAGACCCATCTGCCTGGACTTCACATGTGACTACTGTACTTGCCTCTTTCTTAACTGGTTCCCTTCTTCCCTCTCTCTTCTTTCTTTAATCCACTATCTTAACTCTTATTACATTCCCATACTTAAGTAACTTTCCTCAATTTTACATGGCATATGATTCTACAATCTCTCTCATTATTCTTGTTCTTTCCCATCACAATATTATCTGTTTTCCAAGATCTTTCATCTCTGTGTAAATTTAATTTTAATTGCTTATTGCTTATATGTTTGCTTTTTCAATTAAATAGTAGTTTTCTTTCTTTCTTTCTTTCTTTCTTTCTTCTTCTTCTTCTTCTTCTTCTTCTTCTTCTTCTTCTTTAGTTTTTTGAGACAAAGTCTAGCTTTGTAGTTCAGTCTGATCCTGAACCCAGCCTCAAGTTCAGCAATCCTCCTGCCTCTGCCTCCCGAGTGCTGGGATTACAGGTGTGAGCCACCATGCCCAGCACTGTGGTATGTGGTTCTGATTGCTGGTGGGTGTGAGTCTCCATGCCCAACATTGTTGTATGTGGTTACTGGGGATTGAACATGGGACCTTGCACTTGCAAGGCAGGCTCTGGAATCATTGAGCTAAATCTCCAACCTGATAGTCATTTCTTGAAGGTGGCTCTTGACTTTAACTGTCTTAGTAATTTTCTTGTCACTGAGACACAATACTAGACACTCAAAACTTACAGGAGAAAGGTTTGTTTTGGTTCAGTTTGTAGTAGGTTCAGTCCTTAGTCAGGTGGCTCCAAAGCAGAGCAGCATGGAAGAGGGACACAAAAGGGGACAGGCAGCTCTCAGCCAGGTGTGTGTGGAGGGGGGGAGAGATAAAGACCATGTGCTCAGTGACGCACTTCCTCCAACTTTGTAAGAGCAAGTCAGCTATCCACTCATCTGTGCACTAATCCACTGATGATTATCACACTCCCAGGATCCTATCACCACCAACTCCCCACCCTTGATCACACAAGGCTTTGGGGGGCATCTAAATATAATCCATGTCACTAATTTATTTCACATTCCCTCACATGGCCAAGACAGTGCACAGCACCAAAGAATGCCAGCTTTGTGAAGCTAACGATGTCTCCTTCGCCTATGGAATCCTACGCTTATACATGTCTAGATCTAATGACTATGTGTGTTGAGTGGTAAACGAATGAAAACAAAGTTTCATCATAAATGATGATTTAGCCCATTCTATAATTCCCTTTCAAACAGAAAAGGCAAGGTGGATTCTAACAGATGGATAAAATACTGACCCTTATATTACCTCATTAGACCTTGTGCTGCCTACTATTACTCTCTGGATCTCAGTTTTGCCTGTTAAGTGCGAGTAAATTAAGGCTTCGATTTAATTCTGAGTGAGTTTGTGTGGGGAAGGGAGAATGAGGGTTCCACTCACATTTTCCTGGGGAATAGGAAGTCTTCAGGACTGGAATTCTCACAGGATAATACCAAGGAAAGAGTGCCAGAGACCCCTGTAGGTAGCTTCTAGTGACCCCTGCCCAGTGTACAACACAGACCTGAGAAAAACTACACTAAAAGACAGAACTAAGGGAGAGAGAAAGTGGGGTGCCAGGATGAGTAATGCCAGTGCAAATGGCAAAGGCACTGTCCAGTCCCAGGCCCTGACTTGTACTGGCAATCAACTGGGGTAAAGGCATGCTGCGTGCAGTTTCCACAAGAATTAATGTAACCAAGGCTTGTAAAGGACAAGACAAAGCATTCTCAGGTTAGGAACAGAATAGTCAGAATATGTGTTTACAACATTGTCCTAGTCAGAATGTTTAAGTTGTGAGAACAGAATTTGAGTATTAGTTACTCTGACCTTGGCACATAGGCTTTGGCTAGACTCACTCCTCAAAACCAGCCCATTGTGGGGTTAACTCTTTACAGCCTGCTTTGGACATAATCAATATTACTGCCCTCTGCATGAGGGAAGTTAAAGTTTAGGCTTCAAAGAGATCTTTTCACCTGTAGATACACTGGTTGATGTTGGAAGCCTTGGCTTGCTCCCCAGGAACTCATAATAGCACACCAATGATTAAATTCAGCCTCTACAGTTTACAAAGCATCTCTGTTTCCTAGTATCTCTCTGTCTCTCATTTTGGTTATTGATTTTTCTAATCACTTCCAAATCTTTTATTTCATTGGTGCTTCGTAAGTAACCTGGAAACTAGTTTAGGTACATATGGTTAGAGCCAAATTTATTATGAAAATATTCTTAACCAGTCTTTGCTCATTTCTTAGGCTATATAATGTCAGGTTACATATTTAATTTGAACTAAGAGAGAGAAATAGGTTAATAGCAGCACTTAGTATATAGGTTTATTGTGAAGATTAGTTAAGATAATCCTTTAGAGAGTATTTATCAAGTTACCACCTGGTAACTGCTCATTTCTCTAGCTTTCCATTTATATCACTTATCTGTATAACAATAAATGCTAAAATAAAATATTTATTATTATTTATGATAATGGGAGACTAGAACTACATATTCTCCCTGAACTTACCTGTACCTTTTTTTTTCAGACAGGGTCTCTCGTTGTAGTCCAGGCTGGTCCTGAACTCAAACCTCAAACTCCACCCAGCATTGTTTATGTGGTTACCAGGGATCAAGCCAGGTGCCTTATGTTTACAAGACGGGTGCTAGAACCACTCAGCTAAATCCCCAGCCCATGAACTCTATTGTTAACAGTGGCAGGAGAAGCACTCAGTTGGATGAATTTGAAATTGATGGATTCGTGTTGGGTGTATGGTTTTTCACTCGGGCCCCCTGACTAGCATTGCTCCTGGAATTTTTGTTCTTGTTTTGCTTTCTTCATGAAGTTGTAGCTCAAAACCAACCCCCTTTACGAGGCTGACTCTCTGCTCTGTTGTCTACATTCATGTGGGCTTTTTCTTTGTCGTCATCTTTCTATCACTACTTATACCTCAAGCCATTCCTTAGAAGGAGTTCCAAGGGCTCCTTCCACTTCCTCTACAGACCACAAACTCTTTGAGAACTCACTGGTTCTTGTCTGATCCTTGAACCTGTCTAAGTACAGGCACTGAACATTCTTTACCGTCTGTGATTCCCACAGAGTATTGATTAAAAATTCTTTTGCCAAAGCTGTCAGGGTTGTGTAGAGCAAAGACAGAAGCAGGAAATGTTACAGTCATCATTGAGTCATAACGAGGTTCTGCCCTAACTCCTGGCTACCCAAAGTGGAGCCCCTACACAACCAGCAGCATCACTGTGGCCTGGAGAGCTCATTAGAAATTCAATCTCTACCTGACGCCAGACCTACTGAGCCAGAAACACCAGATTCTGCTTTTTAAACAAGATGCCCCAGGGGAATCTGTGGGAATCAGTAATGTTTGAGAAATGCAGTTTAAAAGGCGTATCTTCAGTCCAAGGCGAGTTTAAACTGGGCCTGAAGGACACAATGATAGATTAGTTGTGTCTATCAGATTTGTACTGAGATTGGCTCTTGTTAATTGATCTGGTTCTAGGTCTTCTTTCAATTCATTCTGTCCTGATAAATGCTTGTTTTTCTATCTTTCCATTTATGCCATTATGGCAATTCATTCACATTTCATTTCTGGAGTGCTTAGTCTATCTCCTTTATCACCCATTAACAATATTTCATTCCTCCTTTCTTCTTGGGTCTTCTTGAGATCAATAGCCTGGTACTCCAGTGTCTATCTGGTGTCATGGGTTGTTATTCATTGAGCAATTTCTCTTTACCTTCTGGCCCAGCCTTAGGCAGCAGGACCTTTCAAAAGGCATCCTTTAGATGCGTGCGTGTCCTCATTTACACTATAAACTTATGGAAAAAAAAAAAGAAGTGTGTGTGTTTGTGATCTATTGTGCATATGCAATCAGATGCGTTTAACGCCAAAGGCAAAGTAACAGGACACTATGATTGTGCTGGAGAGCTGTTTTGAGAAACAGTAATTATACTGTATTCCTAGACTTTCAGTTTAAATTCAAGTGCTACATTTATCATAGATAACTTTTATTAAAAAGACTTTTATGAATGATGTTCTCATAGGAATCTTTAACATTTGATTTTTTTTTCTTAAAACAAACCAGTGATGGAAATAGATGATTTTAAAGAATTTTAAAATTCTTTTGGGGGAGAGGGGAGGTCTTGAATTTCTTCTGAATTAAGATGTTTCTGTGTGCACAGCAAAATACTCAAAAAGAAATAAATTCAGTGCAGGAAAATGAGGAACATAATGTCCTTGGATGTTTCCATCATATTTTCTTCTCTTTTGTTAAGAGTTGATACCAAAATAACACCTGTGTCAAAATGTCTATGTCCTCCAGTAATAGGTGATGGAGAAATGGGGACAGAGAGAACACAGGTGATGTTAGCTTGAGAATATGTGCACTCAGGCGAAGATTTCCACACTTACCTTTTCTGCAAGAATAAATCCCTTAGAATCGTAGCCTTAGTGAGAGTAAATAAGACTATCATGTTGCCTATTTTCCCTGCAGGAGAATTTAAAACTTGATATTATTAAAAGTGAGAGTTCACTTACTTTTAACTTGCTGATTGCCAGAGCTGCTGTTTGAACACTGACAGGGGGAAAAAACTATTAATGAATAAGCTATGTACATATATGTTAGTGACTAATGAATATTTTCTTCCCTCTAAGTTATATACCTCAGTGTGTGTGTCTGTACCCCAGAACCTGCATCTGTTAACTCAATGAACTATGGGTTTAGAATATTCAGGCAAAAAATTTGCATCTGTATCAAGCACATACAGATATTTTTGTCATTATCCCTGAAACAATACATTATAACAACTATTGACATAACATTTACATTATATTAGGTACTATAAATAATCTAGGGATAATTTAAAGCATAAAGGAGGATATGCAGAGGTTATATGTAACTATGACACCATTTTATATGAAAGATTTCAATATTCATGGATTCTAATGTTCATGGGAAATTTTACCACTAATCCCTCCAAGATACCAGGGGAATACACACGCCTGTACATACCAACACACACCTGAGATAATATAGATGGCTCGTATTAAGATAGTTTATGTTTCTGACATTTATTTTGAAGTGATGTCAAATGGTTTGATGCTCTAATAAAATCTTACGTATTTCTTAGCCTTTTTATCCAGTGCAGTGATATTCATTTTAAATATGAAGATGGAAAAATACTTGAAACTCTACACTGCTGTACAGTGTTTTTCTGTTTTATAAAATTTAATGCACAATCTAAGGAAACTTAAATGCTTTATTAGGCAGTGACGGCGATACATACACATGCACATACACACATTGTGGGTGAAAATTGCTTCTTGACTGTTTCTTGCAAGGTATTACCCCAAAGAAATGAGTAATATCTAAATTTCTTTGCCCTGAGGCTATATATATATGGAGGCTACTTGTTTTCAAGGGACAGAGTCCATGACCGCCAGCTACATGGCTCTGCCAGGTCAGTAAGTCTTCGGGTATTATCCAGGGGGTGGCACTGCCAGGAATGACTCCAGGTAGCAGGTTGGTCCTGATGAGAGGGCCCATGTTTTCTTATGAATCTGACTTTCAACTTTGAAGAAGTCATTTCACATTTTTATTTAGAAATATTGCCACAGGGCTGGGGATATAGCTTGGTGTAGCTGTGCCTGCCTCGCAAGCATAAGGGTCTGAGTTCATTTCCTGGTACCTCTGCCCAAAATTTGATGTCTAGAGTTTTCTAGAATGTAAAAGTAAACTAGCATTTAAAGCTATGCCATCCAATCTGATAGTCTGTAGCCACAAGTGGCTAATGAGTATTTGAACTGTGGCCAGTCCAAATTGAGATGTGCTGTTAATATAATATGCACACTGGAGATCAACAAATGAGAAAAAAGGTTGCTTAATATTTCACTGATATTCTTCATTGTTATTTGACACTGAGGTGATATTTTTGGGTGTATTGAATTAAGTAAAACATTTCATTTACTTTCACCTTTTAAAGACATATGGCTACGTTGAATATGGTGGCACATGCTCAGGAAGCTGAGGCAACAGGATCACACACAAGTTCAAGGTCAGTCTGGGCTACATGGTGAATTCAAAACGAGCTTGAACTACATGATATGATCTTGCTCCCAAAACAAAACAAACAAAACTCGTGGCTGCTGGAGGATTAAGAATTATTTATGTGTGGCCCGGGAATTTAGCTCAGTAGGTGCAGGTCCTGCAAGCTCAAGGTCCTGAGTTCAATCCCCAGTAACCACATACAACAATACTGGGGATGGTGACTCACTCCCACCAACAATCAGTACCACATACTAGAGTGCTGGGTGTGGTGGCTCACCCTGTAATCTCAGCACACGGGAGGCAGAGGCAAGAGAATTGCTGTGAGTTCAAGGCTAAGCTCAGGGCCAGACTGAACTACAAAAAGCGAGACCCTGTCTCAAAAAAAAAAAAATTATATATGGGTGGTTTACATTATTTCTGTTAGTCAATGCTGATTGAGAAAGTTCATATATGGTAATATTATGTAAAATATAGTACTAGCCAGGATTTGTCAGAGCTAATAGAATATATACGTAAAGTGTGTAAGTATAGATATATTTGTGTATGTCCTATACATATAGCAGAGGGAGCAAAACTTGGAAGGATTGGATGAACCTATGATTTTCGAGGCTGTTGTGCAGTTTTAACTCAGACCAGCTGGAATTATACCACTGCATGATTCTTTTCCTTTCTACTTTTCCATGAGGTAAGAGAGGATGTGAGTCATAATTGCAACATGGCAGAAGGTTTCTGGTGGGAACAGAGTCCTTGGAAAGGAATGATATTATTCCTTCCATAAGCACAGATTTGAACATTTCTTTAACAAAAGAGAAGACACAGGCAAAAAAATGGCAAGCACCCGTGAGATTTTTGATGCTGAGTCATTTTGAAGTCCTTCAAACATACCAGACTCCCCACAAGCCTAAGGAGCCATGTCTTGTGTCTCCTTTGATGGGCTCAGGGTGGGCTGGCCAGTCGCGCGGAGTAAACGATTGCAGTGGCAGATGCTTGGCGGGCTTTGTATGACGTGTTCGTTGTGAACTGACTCTCAAGGCTATTTCCTTTTCTCATGCTTATAGATTTTTGGACTGTAGTTTCCAGAGTCCGCATTTCCCCTAGTTCTGGAAATGGGTACATTGCTCTGTCTCTCATTTTGCATATTCTTTGCATGCTTTTCAGGGCTATTGGCTGAGTCTGCATTTATAAGTCTGTGTTATTCAATCCCTCAGCTTGGCTGCCCGGCTGGATGACAGGCATAGAAGTGTCCTGACATCTCAAGAGAAGTTATCCTCGGCACCTCTTACCACACCCTTATTGGAAGTGAGTCCTCAGTGCATTTGAATTTTACCCTTTCCCTTTCTTGCACTTCTTTTTTACAATTTGTAGTCATGTAGTCCTGTGGTTATTTGAAATGCCATCTCTTCCACTGAACTATACCCTTCACGAAGAAGGGATCTCGGTTTTGTGTTCTCTGTATCTGGAACATATTAGGCTTCAAGTAAATATGTGTAGGATGGATGAAATAGTGAATTGAATGTAACTGGGAACTTTTATAATTTCTCTTTACTTGTCATGACACATTCCATCTTGGCAATCATTTATTTTCTTTCTTTTTCTATTTGGAGAATATTTGCATAGCAAGAAAGAAGGAACAGTACTGGCTGAGGAATTCTGCTACTTTGAGAACACCCATGAGTTGACATGAGGCTCTCACTTGCTGCCCGGGCCGTCCTTCCTGCCACCTTGGAACACACTGGCAACCACGTTTGTGTTTAGCACGGTTCTTTCCCAGCCACCCCCCTGAAGTCCCATCTTGTCCAGAGTTTTAATGTCACTGAGTGACCTAATAATTTTGTTCACTGTGGTTTATGTTATCTACTTTCTAGCCTTTATTCCTTTCTTTATTATATTAATTGACCATAAATTGTACATTTTGCTTAAAGTGATGAGTTTTCTTTAATTTGTCTGATATTCAGTATCATCTGATGTAATAGCAGAGTGATGGCTTTTGTGTTGGCTTGCTTTATTTGGTAAGCAATTAATAATTAGATTTTATTATTTGAACCAGTTTCTGATAGAATATGTATTATCATATTTCACATACTTTTTTATCTCTAAGGGGGCCATTTTCTATATGATATATAATGCTCCTTTTGACTTCTCTGTTGTTTGGAAATATATGTATACATATGTATCTTATTTTATCTTTTGAAATTGATTTGATTGGTATATTTTACCTATACATTATGATCATAATCAACATTGAGAATTTTTACCACTATATAACATATCTTAATTCTTATTTTTCCCATTCCCCCACTCTCCCTACAGCCTCCTGTCCCCTATATACATAGGCTTTGCTTCCTTTTAGTTTTTTAACTATAAATTTTTTTCTTTCCCTTCTCTACTTACCCTTTTTCCTTTGTCATTTGAACATTTTCTTCCTCTTCATATATACCTTATTTTAAACTTTATAAGCCATTATTTCTATAGTTTGGAAGTGTTCTGTCTGTTTTAGAGAGGAGAGTTCTTCCTTCCTAAAGTTAAGAAATTTCATATTCCTTAACACACCTTTTATTAAACAAATTCCATTGTCCAGTCTGATTATGGATATTATGTCAGATTTTGATCCAGATTTATTGTAATATAGCTTATGTTCTTCAAGTAATAATAAATATTAATACATTAATTGTTTGTTGATTGGTTAATTAAGCAACTATCAAACCCTGTATCCAAGACTGGATAAGCATGCATGAAGAAGCTACACACTACTCCTAATTATATTCAGAACTTTGTGATCTAATGGATGTTAAAAACAAGTAAGGAAGTGAATATTATATTTCAACTGTTGGCCCAAAGGGTGTAATTGAAGATCACTAAGAAAGTACTGTAAAGAGCAGAGGAGGGACCCTACCTGGTTTGGTGGGTCAAAGAGTATTCTTCATATTCGTGATTTCTGATTAGAGGAAGAGATGACTTCACACATTTTTAGTTTCTTTTACTTGGTAGAGAAGACCCCCAGATTCCTTCTGACATTTTAAAAATATAAATCTCTATAAATGGAATAAGACCTTGGGCATTTTATGCAGCCTTAAATTTCACAGGAATTGTGCCAAGTACTTTACATTCGTCATATCTTTAAAATTTCATAGCAGCACTATGGAAAAAAGACTTTCCTCCCATTTCACAGATAAATAAATCAAAGCTTTGAAAGGTTAGGAAACTTGTCTGCTTATGTAACTTGAAAGTGATTCTCATTCAGCCCCGGCTGTCCTCAGAGCTCTTGGCCTTTCCACCACATGATGCTGAGATTAAAAGTTTGAGTCCTGGAAGGTCTTTTATTGGAAGATAGCACCCCTAGTTAAGTGGGAAATCATGATAGAAGAGGTACCATGGTCCTCCCAAGAGGAACGTGTGTTAAAGGGGATGCTGCCAAACTCTCCTTAATTTATGTTACTTAGATCTCATTTAATTTATTAGAAGAAATATAGGATATTGTTTAAAAAAAACAGAATTTTTCATTATGCTGGGAGAAAAAACTGATAAAATTACTTTTTTAAAAATATACTATTTTCAGACTAGCAAATAGTTTTAAGTCTCTGCCTCTTCTTAAAAATTTTCTTTTGGTTTTTTGAGACAAGGCCTCACTATGCAATCTAAGATGGTTTTGAGCTCACTATGTGGTTCAGGCTGGCCTTGAACTCTCAGTGATCTTTGAAATACTTTCCTTACCTGTTTCATTCTCAGGTGAATTCTTGACAATGTAAAGTCAAGATGATCCTTGAGATGCTCACTGTAACTTCTAAGGGGCAGGAGACCAGTACAGCACAGCATCATTTTTCATGTCCAGTTGGAAGGTGAACAGGACCAGGACAGAATCCTTGTCTTTCGGCTTCATGAGCAGTTAGCTCAAGTCAGTGCTTCCTAGAAATTTCCCTGTGTGCTGTCACAGAAAACTGTATGGTTTTTTTGTCTTTGTGGAAGAGTTGATTACAACCTTGCCTGGCTACCTCTCATTGTATACCTTTGTTGCTGGTAATTTGATGGTATGAGTAATTAATTGCTTCTAATGAGTCCAGTGGGGATTTCACTTTCTTTCCCTTGATAATGGTACCCTGGGGATAAGCATTTCATCCCAGCTATCACTGGAGACCAGTGCTCTTGCCCTGGGTTCTTAGGCAGCTGTACTGTCCTAGGAAGAACATGGTCATCCACTTCCCTGATCCTCACTCAAAAAGATTCTGAGTTTCAGAACAGACTTTTGCACTCAGATAAGATCCAGAAGGTGAACCTTGAAGGACAAGAGCCAGGGAGTAGGTTGGTCAGTGCCGGGCAGCAGGCGGACAGGAGGGAAGAACCTGTCACATCAAGAGTACATCTCCAGAGCTGAGCTCGGCCCTGATGTGAGTTATGTGAGGCATGACTTCTAGGGTCAGGGTCAAGAGAGTTCTGTGTGGTGATTTGCTCTGCAAATACTCAGGTCCTTACCTGCACAGCAGGGAGACTTGTTGGGCAGAAGCGAGAAGTTTCACTTTCTTTTACCAAAGACTTGTGACAATCAGGGCTGGGAGTAGTCCCAAAGGGGCAGGTCAGCAGGTAGACCATGCTGTGCAAAGGCGGGCTGGTCTCCGTTATGACCCTGGAGGGTGGTGGATGTGAAGCATTGCTCCTCCAAAGCTGTACTCAGTCCAGCTCAGGGAACAAGCAGCCACACACGAAGGCAACAGAGTGACGCAGGTGCTATGATGGGAGTCTGTGGAGGGTGAGTGGGGCTCAAAGAAGAGAGCACCACGTCTAGCCAGGTTGGCTGGCTAAGAAGGTGGCACCTCTTTCACATGTAACAAACTTTGCTCTATCATATGTCACTCTTCTGTCTTTATTGACAGGGAGCAAGTGTTCTACATGTTATTTTGTCACCTCTCACAGGTATCTTCTCATGTGAACGATTATTGTAGTCATTTTACAGACAATGCAGCAGACGCTGAGATGCCACATAAGGTTTTGAACATAATGGGAAAGTTAAGATTGAAATGCAGAGCTTCTGACTGACGCCTTATCTTTAAGGCTACTGTGAAGATCAGACTCTTGGTTTGAGGGCAGCACTTCAAGGAATGATTCTTTGGCTTGTTTCTGCCTCCACTGTTCCAGGAGGACAGACCACAAACTTCAGCCGTGTGATCTAAGCCTGGAGGAGTTGGCACATGCACTAAGAGTCAGGTATACAAGGGTTCTGCGCCCTGATGGAGGTCTGCAGGTGGCTGGAAGGGCATGTGGCTGAGCCTTTTCCTGCAGTTCTCTTAGTGCTAGCAATAGCACTATTTCTTCCCAGGATGCTGCTCTACCCATTAGCTTTGGGGCTTTCTCAGTCTACCCCATCTCCCCTGGGCAGGGCTGTAGATGTTGCTCACATCTGCTCTCGTGCCAGGACAGCAGCTACCCCTTCACTTTTCCATCCTGAGAGCATAGTTACTGAGGAAGATTCCTGACTTCAAGGTCTGTCCCTGGGCACGGAGCTGAACATCCAAGCCTCTGGACCAGGCTGATTCTCGGTCTCCTTATCTGCAAGGTGAGGAATGTTTGTACCACAAAATGCGACTCAGTGAGATAAAGCACAGAAAAAAATGTAGCTTAGAGGATGGTGTATCGATATCCCACAGACAGAAGGAAAAACATTAATGAGTGATCTGCAAAATCTCTTGGTTAGATGCACAGCTTTCCAACTGTGTGCTTAATGATTCTTACTTATAATAGTTAACACTTATTTAGGGTCTTGCTATGTCCAGGAGGGCATCAGCTCTAAGTATCTATTTTTGTGAGTTGTATCCTTGACTCTTCATAATAGTCTTACCAGGTAAGCCTGACTATGGTATTTGTCTTACACACTAGGAGATCGAGGCCACAATAGAGCAGACAGTCTTTCTGAGTGCACCTAATGTAAGTGTGGGAATCAGGATTTGAAGCCTATTCCACCTCCACCCTGACTGTCCCACTTATGAGGGCTGAATGGTTCTGAGGCTGGGGGAGCTGCATTTGTCACCACATCCCACTGATTATGAAACATATGTTCTGTGTGTCACATTGTGAGAATGAGTTGTCTATTTCCCCCAGCTTCAGCCTCCAGCACCCCCCAGCAGGGCTCAGGAACTGTCTTCCTAGGACCTACTTCCTGCCTACTGCCTCTTGGGGGATAAATCTGTGCCCAATTGTCTTTGGCAACAGAAACTTCTGGGAGTGGGGCTGAGAGGTCAATCTGACCTTGTCTAGAACCTACAGATATCTTCTGCTTCTATAACCTTTGCTGCATTTCCAGCCCATTTTGTGCCACGACCTTGGGGGTTTCTAGCCTTCTACGTCCCTGCTATTTTCCTTTGGCGTAGGGTCTTTCTTATTTGTCTAGAACACTGAAGGGAGGGACTGGTGGGAGGTTGGTGGACTCCCTAAAGTTCCAAGACATTCCAGAACACCACTTTCTTCTCCTCCTCTTTCTCCTCCTTTCTTCTTTTTTTCCATTACTGGGGAATGGACCCTGGACCTTAGTGAATTGCACTCCTAGGCTCCTTTAAAATATTTTTCTTTTAAAATTTAGAAACCAGGTCTTGGTAAGTCACTTAGTTGCCCAGGCTGGCTTTGAACTTACCATCTTCCTGCAACAGATCCCCAAAGTGCTAAGATTATAAGTGTGCACCATCAAAAGCAAAACAACAAAATCCATAAGCACTGCTTTTCTGTACAGGAAGCTATATTCTTCCAGTGACTCATTCATTCCACAAATAATGATGGTGACCAAAATGTTAACATGATTTCATTTGCTTCGGAACACTGGAATTCCCTTTGCTCTTAGTGCTTGGTATCTGCATATACATGGCCTGGTGATATGAAGGAAGAAGGTTTCAGAATTCTACTAAGTTCCTTGGAAACATGAATTTCAACACAATAGAGATAGGTTGACACTAACCCTCTGTCTGATCACATCATTTCTCTGGTTAAAGTCTATTAATGGTTCCTGATTGTCTTAGACACTGACAATAATAATAATGGGCCCTCCAGAGTCTCATGTGAGTTGGCCCCTCTAAGTCCCCAGTTTCCATTTGTCCATTGTATGCTTATTCAGAGTCCGCTGTCACACTGACCTTTCTAGTCCTTGAATGTGCTACGGTCCTTCTCACTTAAGGGTCTTTGTGGTCACTGTTTCCTCAGGTTATGTGGTCCTCCTTTAATGATTAAGCTCACTTCTACTTTAGGCTTATTGCAAATGTCACTCAGGACAGCCTTTCTTGACAGTCTAGGACAAGTAAGGCCCCCTCAAGATAGCACCTGATACTTAACCACACAGCTCTCATCATGCTGTTATCTGGGTAATTCTTTGACTGGTAGCTTCCCCATTACTCAGTTCCATGAGGATATGGCCCATGTCTGCTGCGCAGAGTTCTGTATTACTGGTGTTTACCTTGTGTTATTCTCCAAGTCCCTGCTCAGACACTATTTGTGAAATCAATGAGTCACTGGGAGGCCAGGGGACCTAGAGGTTTTTCAGAGTTTGGCTGAGAGGAGCAGAGGGGGTGGCTGAGAAGCATGTGATGTTGACATGCTGTTTCCAAGGACCTTGATGAGTTCCTCAAAAGGAGCTGGACAGATGACAGCAGCCATGCAAGGGGAAAACCTGGGAGCTGGAAATTCAGTCCCTTCTAAGAACATATTTTTCAAAGTTGGTTTCAGAACGATAAACTCTACAACAGGAAAAGGAAACCCATTTCTCAGTTGAGATACTAAGTACACTCCTGATGTTGCTTACACTGCATTAAGGTGAAAGGAAAATTACAGATACCTAATTTCCCCAGATTTAGAAGCTGAAAGTTAGAGAAGGAAAGCAGCATATACAAGGGCACACAGCTACTGCAGCTATGAACTGCGACCGGGTCTCCTGCCTCTCAGACCAATTCTCACTTCATTACAACACGCTGCACTTTGATTTTGGCCCACTGTCGGAGGTGAAAAGAAATCATTAGAAAATGAATGTTTCCTGAAATATCACCTGCAATTTATTGCACTCAGAATTTCACACTGATAAATAACCTCTTTCTCATTAACATGCAGGCTCCCTACAATTAGCACTCTCATTTGCACTATGTAAACAGCTTCTAACTGTGCCTTTTACCTCTTTGTTCAAACAAAGGATTTCTGTTAGCAAAGAAACAAGAAGGAAATTAGTAGCAGGTGAGAGCTTATTTTTAATTATATTGAGATTGACTGTTGTTCTCCAAATCTTCTCTAATTCCCCCAAGATATTTATTTGCAGATCGGAGTTTTCAATCTATGAAAGCAGCAGCCATTTCTGATCTTTATTTACTAAATGAAAACACAAATGGCAGCAGTGGTTTTCTGGCTCAGTGCCAAGGGAGGCAGTGTGGGGGGATGGGCCCGATCAAGCTCTGATCTGACAGGCCAAGCAATCAAAGAGAAGTAGTGAGCGCAGACAGTGTGGAAAGGCAACCATTTTGCCAGGTGATGGGCTGAGAGTACCCAAATCCAAGATTTCTTGGTAATGATGCTCAATTTCTACTACCTGAAGTCAAGCTTATATTCTTTATTCAAAGGATTCTAGTTCATTCCCAAGGAGAAGAAACTGTTTGCCTATGTTGAAAGGACTGTCTTTAGGTCAGAACATTTCCAAGATTATCTGTTGTAACTTCTCTCCAAGTACAAAGATCTCTTTGGAAATACTTGAAAACTGAAGTTCTCATTCCAGTTAGTGTCCTCTTTTTTTTGGAGACAGGATCTTGCTCTGTAGTTCAGGCTGGCCCTGAACTTGCTGTGTAGCCCAGGCAAGCCTGGAATTCACAGCAATCCTCTTGCCTCTGCCGCTCAAGTGCTGGCATTACAGGTGTGAGCCACCACACCTGGCATTGTGGTATGTAGTTATCACTGCTGTGTTTACTGGCACAAGTCACTACACCCAGCATTGTGGTATGTGGTTACTGGGGACTGAACTCCGGACCTTGTGCTTGCCAGGCAGATGCTCACAGAGCTAAATCCCCAGTGTCCTCCATATTGAAATTTGTCTTCCTCTGAATCAACACATTGTCTCCAGTAATTTTCACATGTGGGAGGATCCATGTGGAAAAAATAATTCCCACTTTTACATGAAAATTCTGCTTGTATATGCATTTGAAGACTAGATCTTGCCCCCAAAACCTGCTCTAGTTTTCCCATTTGTGGTAAGTTCCTTTTAAATATTTTTAATGTGACATGATTTCCAGATCCATTGTGACTTTACTGTCATCCTTTGAATGCTCTGTGGGTCTAAACTCCTCGGCAGTAAAGTGTACAGAACTGAATGCCTCACATCCAGCATAATTTGTAATAACATCAGGGTCATAAAAACGTGGGGTCCAATGAATACAGGTGGGGAACTCCAACCCAATGTTCTGGCTGAATGTCCAGCATTCTTTTCATTACCCAGCTGACTCTTCTTAGCATATAACTGGGTGGAGAGAGAAAACAAATTCTGTATCAACTGAGTAGGCTTTGGGTCCTCCACTCTGTCAAGTTTAATGTCCTTCTAAGGTTCTTCCCCTGCTGGGCATTTGTCCAAAACAACAGGCTGATAGGAACCCCCAGTATTGGTAGGGAGCTATAAAATTCAATATTTACCCACATTTATAAGCTGAATAGAAAAAGGAGACTTTCTGGAAAGGTAAAACCTGGATTTGAATTATTTACATTGCAGTAGTTTGTAATTTATTCTCTGACTTTTTCTAGTGGCTTAATTCAAACTTACTTTTAAAAAATGCTTAAGGAGAGGACCCAGTAACAGAGCAACGCTTGTACCTAGAAATGTGAACCAGAAAAACTTAACATCAGTTTTTAGTTTTCTGATGTCCAAGGCAAGAATTGAAACATAATGTCTTACTTAGCTCTCCTTTTCTTATAAAAGGAAGCAAACAGTTAGTGAGAAGTGATACCGAGACCAACTGGGATCTATCACTTTCGTCCTCAGATAAACAATCTGAACAGCGTCACAGTCCAGGACCTCATAGTTTCCACACAGTTAAGATTCCTTGCAGAAGTCTGGGACATGTCCTGAAAATTTGTGCTTTGAAACGGTTCCCTAGGTGCTTCTAGTGGTCAACAGATTGTGATCCATGCCTTGGAACAGTCCCTGGGGAAGCTCTTTAAAAATGTAGGCTTCTAAGTCTGCCCCAGAGGTTCAGAGATGCTTAGTCTGACTGGACTCTGTAGCAGAGCAACAGCTAGTTAGTTCGTGATTGGAGCTATCATGTGCGGTCTAGATGGCAGTACGTGTTTTCTGTAAGAGCATGATGTCTTCACCCGACAGAAGAACACGCTTGCTTCTTCTTTTCTTTCTTAAGGGCCAATTGGTATACCTAAAGGCATGGCTCAAAATGCCTTATTTGGTAGTTTGGGTTCTGATCGGTTGCTCAGGGCATCTGCACCCAGATTTTACAAGAGGGTCTCATCAGATACCTAGTGGATGACAGAGCGGAATCTGACTCTGTGTAAGGCTCCAGCTCTGCAGTCCCTCTGTACAAATCAGGGCACTTCCGCAGAACTCGACAGACTCACCTGTTAGAGCTATTTAACACTGTGCATCTTAATGCCGAGTGTTGTCTGCACGTTAGAATTAATGTCAGTCTTCAACGTGATAAATATGATTCTGGTAGCTTACTGAGGAGCTTCGTTAGGGTACTGTTTTATTGTCTGCTGTCTTGAAGACTTAAATCTCTTTTTCTGCCTTCAGTTCATAGGATGAAAACATGTGAAATCTCTGGGATTTATATAGGCAGATTTGGCAGCTTTTTCTTTTTCTTTTTTTTTTTTTACTTGGACTGTCAGCTATAAATCAACGTTACAGCACTCTTTCCAAGAATGTGTTGAAAGTACATGTGTTTGGGGAGTAGACATGGTATTTCTATTATAATTTTGTTTGTTAGGTGTGATCTGAATTGTTGGCTTTGTTTTATAACATTCATGATTTGTGGTTGTTTAATTGCTTCTCTTCTGTTGTCCCTCGCAGGGTCTGTTGGTTTGTTTCTTTGTCTTCTGACTTTTCTCCGGGCCACCCTCCCTGGCCCACCTCACAAGACCTCAGTTGTGATTCTCTTTTCTCCAGAAACTGTTGTCTGATCTTTCTATATGTGTCTTACCTTACATTTTGGGATGGGGGGGCAGGACCATAATACTTAACATTTTATTGTACACTTTTCCATTATTAGCTACTTTGATCATTCAGCCTAGTGCCGTATTTTAAATTGTGCTGCTGGCCACCTAGTTTGTATATTATTTTCAGGATTAGATTTGAAGGTCTCTGTAGACAGAGTCCATGTTTTACATATCATCTTTTACTCTACTTTCTTCCCAATACCATGAATTCAGGTAGAGCCCATGTCAGTGTTTGCTGCATGACTGAATATTTTGCTCTATCAGTACAGTTTGTAAAAACTTCTACTTACAAGGTTCATTTAATTACAAAGTCCATGAAGGGGAGAACCGTGTCTATCTTATTTATGGGTACATTTCCAGGGCCTAGGAAAGTTTGTTGAATTAATTTGAATAACTTCTTTTATGTAAAACCACTCTTATCTGAACACATCTCATATAAATCTTATCTGTATACCTGGAAAGCAAGATATTTATTTTTAGCAAGGCAAAAGCTTCTGGAATTTGAGAAGAGTTTGGATCTATTTTTTTCTTTACACCATCTAAGTCTATTTTTCCTCTGTGACACAACTTTAGAAGGGCAACATCTTTCTAGAAGAAAGACTTAATAAAGTCTTTTTTAAGACATGTCTAAGCACTCAAATTCACTTTCACTCACTGAAGAATTTTAAATCCTTTTATGTTCTCCTAGTATCCAGAGTCTAATTTGAAAGATTCCAACCCATAAGTATTTGACTTAGCAGACAAGATAAAGCCCAGTTCTTATTAAGAATATGGTGAATATGAAGGAAAGATTCTAAAGCAGTGAGAACAGAGGAAAGTCATTATGTAAACATCTTGTCCTTCAAAGTTAGTACGGGAAAATATAGGAACAAACAGACTTTAAAACCTTCCACTCTTAAGTTTTCACATTAGACATGCAGGTCTATTATAAGGAAATACGGGAATGTCCCTTCCCCAAACACTCAGTCACACAGGCTATTTCTTTGGTACATATTTCCCACCCAGTCATAACAAATAGTTCAAGAGAACTGCACGGGTGAGTGGCCCTCCACCTTCTGCTTATTTGCATTATACTTTCCAAGAAAGAGGGTTTGGATGGGTCAGCTTGCCAAAATGGCCTGAGTAGGGTGCTATGTGTGGGGTAGTTGGTCCGTATAAGTTCATCTTATATTAAGAACCTCAACAAGAGCACTTGCCTTTGCCCCAATCTATTGTTGTTTGTTTTTGTTTGAGACAAAGTCTTGTTATGTTGTTTAGGCTGGCCTCAAACTCACTATGTATCTCAGGTAGCCCTCAAATTCATGGCAATCCTCCTGCCTCAGCCTGCTAAGCACTGGGATTACCAAGTGTTTACCATCATGCCCAGCACTCTCCCAATCCACTGTGGTGAACATAGCAGCCCTAATTTCACTTCCAGTTTATGGGCAGGAAACAGCTAAAGAAAGCAGGAGTATTGTTTGGGATTGCTTCCTTTGGAAGGAGCTTGGCTTGAGGCTTCGTGGGTTGTTCTCTCCATCCAGCCTGGGACTTACTACAGGTTTGGGGAAAAATTGGAAGGACTGATGGTGCACATCTGTAATCCCAGCACTTAGGAGGAGAAGGCAGGAAGATTGCCTTGAGTTTGAGGCCAGCCTGGGCTACATAGTGAGTTTGAGGCCAAAACAAAAATAAAATTGGGAGGATTAAGAATGACAGGATGCAGGAAAAACAAGGACCAATGTACAGAGAGGAGGCCAGGAAAGATTTTAGGCAGGCAGTCCTGCAGTAGAGGCCTGGAATAATTCGTGACATGAAGGGATCTCATATAGGACAACCAGAAAGTAGAAAGAGGTATTTATTGGTAAGTCATTTCACCATTTAGGGATGATTCATAGATGATTTCATTTCAGGTCAAGGGATGAGAGGTAGTTTATTAGACTATTGTATTTTGGCCTGTTTATGTGTCAGTAGCTGATCCCCGTGAAGATTTAACAACAGTACTGGAGATAAGTAGAAAGCTCAAAATCGTGATCTATGGAAACACTAAGTTCTCTTTATCTTCAAATATCCAAACAGGAGCTAGATTTACTCCATAATGCTTAAGGTTTAATGAAAACCAGTGGGAAGAAAATGCAGGGAGTCAGATTTAGGGTCAATGCAAAGAATTACCTAGAATTGAATCAAAGATGACCTCACTGCCTTGGAGTACTGTGAGTTCCTTATTCCTAGGAATGTTTGGACAAATGCTAATGGATACTCAGTTTCTAGGAATAAAATTATTTCTAAAAAGTAGTGATATAAAATATGAGTTTGCTTTTGTCTTTAGTTTATACTGAAAGTCTTGATAAAAGACTATGACAAAACTAGGGATAGTCTGTTCCCATTCAGAACATCAGTTCCCTTCTTTCAAAACCAGAAGGCTAGGCCAGGTACTCTCAGAGATCAGGTGTGCTTTGGCATTCTGTGTGAAAGCTAAGCTAGTTTTGTGTTTGTGTTATTCAGAGAAAGTCCAGGTGATATGTCAGGCTTTCAGAATACCTTAATTTTTGTCTTTAAAAAGGAGAGAAAGTTGATTCCCATGACTCCCATGATCTCATATGTGTGTATCACAGGTCTTAAAGATATTCTTGGCTACTTCAAGCTAGCCTTGTCTATATGCCCTTGAGCCTTATCAAAGCTTCCAGATACACCATTGCCCATGAAAAGGAAAGTACAATAAAGAATTTTAAAAACCAATTGAGAGCTGAATATATTCTAACAGTACTAAGATTTTGGCCTTTCCATTTGTACACATTACAAAACTGGAACTTACAGGAAGTCTCTTAGGAAGTCTTAGGATCAAGAGTTAGAAATGGATGAAAGAGAAGGCTTAGTGTAGGTGGATAACTAGAGCACATAAATGTGTATTTAACTTTTCCTCTAAAATTTCTGTGAGAGGAAGCCCAAAACTTCAAATCCAGAAAATCAGGATGAAGAAAAACACACTTCTTTTTCACTTATTTCATGAATATTTGAATGTGTACCATGTGCTAGTCATTGGAATAAGCACCATGTTAGTTTGTTAGGGTAGTCATAACAAATTATCACACATTTGGGGGCTTACACAACAGAAATTTATTTTTTCAAAGTTTTAGAAGCTAAAAATCCAAGATTAGGGTGTCCACAGGTTTGATTCTTCTGTGGTCTTGGCTTGCAGATGATTTCCTTCTGTGGCAGTTAGGGCAGATTATCAACTCGATTGGCTTGGGGTCACTCAGAGGATTGGAAGAGGATATTTCTGGGTGTGGCTGGGTGATAAGCATTTTTGCTCCACCACATTATTCTGCCATGATGTTTCTGCCTTGGAGCCAGCTGACCATATTCCTCAAAAACAAACTAAATTAAACCTCCCATCCTTTAGCTTGAGGGTATCAGATATTTTGTCTCAGCAATGAGAATGCTGACTAATCCAAAAAAATTGGTACCAGAAGAGTAGGGTCATAGCTGTAACTGGTTTAGAAGCCTTTGGAATCAGTTTGCAGGAGGAGCTTGGAAAAGTTAGGCACATTGGGCAAGTCAAATCTAGAAGACTGTGAGCAGAGCTTGATGAATGGTTCTGGTCAGAATTTAGAAGACCAGAATTCTGGGAATGAGGACAGTAAAGGTCAGGCTCAGAAGATATCATCTGGGATGAAGGACCCCACTGACAGTTGAGTAGAGGCTATGTGTGTTACACTATGGCAGAAAATCTGTCTAAGTTTTAGCCAAGTCCTGAGACTTTGTAGAAATCTATGTTTAAGGACTATGAACTAAATTATCTGGCAGGAAAAATTTTAAAACAGTTCACTATTCAGGGTGTGGCATGGATGCAGCTGGCTGATTTTAGCCAGATTTATAGCAAGAATTGGGAGCAGAAAGTAGAGCAAAATAATTTGAAAAACTTAAATTTTGTCCCAAAAAGAACAGTATGTAAAGTTGAGGCCAAAGGAGGTGTGGCTGCTAGAGATTAGCACCTTTGATAAGGAACCAAGTGTTCTGTGCAGTGACAAGAAGAAAGATATTTTGAGGGCATTTCAGGAATCAGCAGACCATACTCATCATAAAGTTAACAGGGCAAAAGTATAAACTCTTCATTTGAGAAGAGAGTCCCTAGGCCCCCTGCTTGAGAAAGGCTCAGCCACCCAAGTGGCCACTGCTGCTGGGGTCTAGTGGGGCCCAGTTACTGGTCAAGCTGGGATAGACTTTGACATTGTCCACATAACGATGGCTTTAAAGATGTAAATCACGAAGGGTGCAGGAGTCATGGTTTCATGGAGGCTTCCACTTGGATTTCAAAGGGAGGCCTGAGAGTCCAGGCAACAAGTCCCTAAGAAGGCAGTGTTTGAAGCTGTGGTAGTGAAATCAAAGGTGCTGTGGAGACCCCTGAAAGTTGGAGTTGCTAGGAATGTGGAACATCTACTAAGGAAAACTGCAAGGCTTGAGAAGATCCAGCCCCAAGGACAGGCCACATGAGCTGCAAAGAGCAAGGCCACGGAGGTGCCCACCCCCCAAGGCTTTTGGATTTCACATCGCACCATCACCTGCCTCAATTTACTGCCACAGATAATGCTTTCTATGCCATACCCCTCTCTTTTGGAATGGAAATATTTGCCCTGTGTTATTTGCTTCTTGGGACTATAGAACTTGTTTTTAATTTTTAGAGAGATTCACAGGTAAAAGTTTTCCTTGAGTCTCTGAAGAAGCTTGATCCTTTGAAAAATACTGGAACTATTGAGATTTTGTGGGAGACATTTTTTCATTTCCAGCTGTATACAGGATAATTATATTATGTTAGGCAGAATTATGAACTTTATATTATCTTTATTTGAAGATTACAACTTATTTAAAGAGACTTATTTGGGTTAAAGATGACAAGGGGCTGACAGATGATTGTCTTTGTGGCAGTTAGGGTGGAACTTCAAGTTGATTGGCTTTAGGATCCACTTGGAAGATGGGTGGAGCACACTTTCGAGTGTATCTGAGTAGATCATGGAAGTGTGGCCTTGTGTTCTGTATGTGGACCTTTACTACTTCTTCTCAGACACTATTTCCTGTTTCTTTGCTCTGCTTCCCTGCTACGTAAAGATTGCTCCATTGGCCATGATGTTTCTACCTGGAAACCAGCTGATGATGAAGTTACTGCCCCACAATCCAAAAGAAACCTTTCTTTCTTTAGGTGTACATAGTATTTCAGTGATGGGAAAGCTGACTACTACATCTTTTTACTATGTCTTCACACAAGCACCCTTTGGTTTATATATGTTGCTCATGTCTCAGTTTCCTGTATTGTTTGCCTCTCTTATAAGGGCATCAGCTTTACTGTATCAGAGTCCATTCATACGACCTCATTTTATATTAATACTTCTTCAGAGACCTTATCTCTGTATTTAGTTAGTTTTGAGGTCTTGGTATTAGACTTCACTGTATGCACTAGGGGAGAGTAATGGTGAGGCCTAAGCTAAGCACTAAATTGTGACTTAGTGACAGATAAAATGATGCAGAAAATAAGATATCAGTATAAAGGGAAATCAATATGATTTAACTGGCTCCCAAATGTTGTGAAAACCCCAAGCTATATGACCACACATATGATGTAGTATATGTTCTTCTAATCAGTTGCATTTAGTTGATTTATCAGATGTTGTATACTCTGAATTACTTCTGTAAATTATGATGAACAATGAGTAGAGGCCACTGTGCACCACTGGCCAGTTAGCTCAGGTAGGTGCATGCTCACTGAGAAACTATGTGGGTCTATTTACAAATATAGAAACGTCAGTTATACTCATGATTATAATTGTAGATGGTAATTATATGCTATGAATTATAACAAAAGGGAATTATTTCTATGAACACTAAGGGAATGTTTCAGAAATACTTGATAATAGCAAGCAAGTGTGGGACTGAGATCCAAATTCTGGCTCTTCTTCTTTCTAGGTGGTTATTTTAGACCTGTTACTTTATCCCTGGAGAGCAGTAATTTGATGGTTGAAATCAAACATTCAGTCAGCTATAAAAGACTAGGATTCAGAACTTATTTTACTTTACAAGTGCCTTTAAATTCTTAGCTTAGCTCCTAAATTCTAAACTCTAAGAGAGCTTTACTAGATGTGGTTTTTTTTCCCCACAATATCTAATGACTAGCACAATTCCTGGTAAGAGATAATTATTTAGTGAAGGATATCTAGTGTAACACTTTGGTGAATTCCTTCTAGTGTTTCCTTCTATTTTTCATACATCCAAATGAATATATATGTCTATAGATTTATGCTATATATATGTGTGTGTGTGTGTGTGTGTGTGTATATATATATATATATATATATATATATATATACATACATATATATATAGTATAGATGTATATATACTCATACATATGTTAAATTTTTAGGATTCATCTTATTAATTTTTTTCTTCTTTGCTTGAGTTTTAAATTAATCTGATTATACCCCAGAGATTTCCTCAACTCAGTATAAATGCCTCAGCAGAGAATTTCTTGTTTCAGAATTATAAATGATACTATGAGAATTATGCTCAGTTCTCATTTCCTGTCACTTAAACACTCGGAGACAACATGGGTGTGGCTAAGAGTATAGTGTGCCCATCAATGATAATCCTTATCCCACGCTAAAAATGCTTTGTAACTGCTGCTCTTTGGCTAGCACAGCTTACAAAGATCAAGTTGTTTTTTGTCAGTCCCAGTGGCCACTTAGGAAGGTCAGTATCAGAGACCAGAGTGCTAACTCTCCTGCAATGATTCTCTTTAGCTTAGCTTCACTAACCAATTTACAGGCACCAGAGACTCCATGTGCCAAAAGCTTTCCTGTCCAAATTACGGAAGAACATCACAGTTCTCTTGATTAACTCACCCCACAAACTAGATTTCACTCTGAGTGTTGCTCTGCTTCTGAATGGGTAAGTCCTGCCACTGCCGTCTCTGAAAATTCACTTCACTCTGGCCCTCTTTCCATTAACCGTGTCCCTGTCTTTGTCAGCCTCTAATCATTCGCCCTGTGACTATGCAGCACCTCTCAGTGTTATTTTCTTTTTCAGCCACTTTTGAGTCTTTTTCTATCTTCTCCTAGGTTTTCCCTTTCTAGCACTGATTTAAAAGTTTTGCTTTTTGGTTTTCTGTGCAAAATCTTTTTGAGGATTTCTTCTGCTATAGAATAGAGTTCTTACTTTTTATTATGGCATTTGGAGCACTTTATTCTAATCTACATTTCCAGTCATTTTTCCTGGTACAGATATTTTACAACACAGATTTTCTTCATTTAAGGACCAAGTTAAGTTCCTGCAGCTAGGTTCTGAAGTGATTTTCTTGCTAATTGAGGAACTGTGTATAATATATGCATTATAATATTCAGAAGGAAGAATTGGCCAAAGCTATTCCAATGATGACTTTGCTTTTATTTGCATAAGTTTTACATGCAATACTGTAATGTATAACAGAACATAAAGTAATAATACTATACAGTATAATCAACAAAAATTGAATACCATATAAGCAAGGTGTACTATATGAAAAAGACAGTGAGGCTCTCCAAATAAGATGCAAAGAACCCTAAAATATAAAAAGCTAGGCCAGGGATTTAGCTCAGTAGTTCCAGCTTCTGCTTTGCCAGCACAAGGTCCCAAGTTCAATCCCCAGTAACCATATTCCACAGTGCTGGGTGTGGTGGCTCATGCCTGTAATCCCAGCACTTGGGAGGCAGAGGCAGGAGGATTTCTGTGGTTCCAAACTTGCCTGGGCTACATAGTGAGCTCAAGGCCAGTTTGAACTACCAAAGCAAGACCCTGTTTAAAAAAAAAAAAAAGAGAGAGAGAGAGAGACAGGTCTTAAGTCCAGGCAGCAGATTATTAGTTCAAACACTAAGCCTTGGTGGTACATCTGAACAGTTGTTAAACTGGAAGGTGGTTAAGCAAAGAATATCTCTACATTTTCAGAAAGAATATTTTATTCATTACAGACAGGTGAGGTCCCAGTCCTGGCCTTGCTACTATTAGCTAGTAGCTCTGTACAAGACTTCTGTCTTGTGGCACTAATATGATTGTTGAGAGAAAGAGCTGTGGCTTCATCTCTCACTAGGGATAAGACTTTGGGTAAATGAACAGAAGCTATCGAGACTTCAGCCTCCTGAGACTTTGCCCTGTACAATTTAATTGCTACTAAATGAACAAATTCACATAGAGTTTTTAGAACAGCAACTAATATCTAGTATGTGCTGCACATGTGTTTGTTATTATTGCATGAGAGCTAGTCTCCATGTCTGTAAAATGGAGATGACTGATCACATGAGGGTGTTTTAATTAATAAAATGTTATGAGATCACTCTTGAGAAAGCATCTAGAACAATCTAGGGTAGATTAGGTATTCAGTTTTCCACATTATCCACACAGCAATTTAAAATACATTTCTTCCAGTGGAGTTTATAGAGCTGGTTGTTTATGACATCAGTACAGTACTATTACCATTATTATAATATATTACAATGTATTACAGGTATATATACAAATACACTCCTTCTACATATATAATATATATATATATGTCTGTATGTATGAATACGAAGTAGTACCTACACAGATGTTCCTGTATTACATGTATGTTCTAAACTGTTAGTTTCTTCTTGGGGGAGGGTGCCTGTATATTATTAATTTCTATATTACTAACATGACTCAGCCCCAGGCATGGTATGGGTCATAATTATGAGTGTGAGCAGGTGAGCTCCAAGACAGAAAACACATGTCAAAGTCTGCCCTGCTTCTTCCTCGGAATAGGGCATTGGCAGATGATGTACTCTTTCCAATAACATGACCTTCCATATAGGGTTGGCTGAAGAACTGACAGGTCAATTGCACACAAAGTGAGCAACTTAGTCGTGCCATCAGCTCAGTACATCGTGACTTGACATTTGTTGCCTTGTCATCTCAGGAATGCTTAGTGTCAGTACTCTGGTGATTTTAAATAATTTTTAGTTTTTATTCCTTCCAATTATGATATAGATGGGTATGAGGTATTAATTTACTATTGATCTTTTAGTTACTGGCCTCTACTTCTTCCAGAAAATCAGGTCTGACATGGGAAACTCTAGAAGGAAGGGCAGAGTGAGGAGGACCTTCCCTGTTTTGAATAATAAATAAGACAAAGAGGCTCACCCCACCGCCGTATTGTGATAAAGGAACATTTTCTATCACATCTTTGTTAAAATTGAAGAAATGAAATGAGCACTGACGGAGGTGGGTGATGTCACTCGTCATCTGCCATCCCCAGAATACCACTTCCCCTTGGTGGGGACATGAAGAGCCAGCCCAGAAACACTGTGTGGGCCCCTCCCGGAGGCTCTCTACTGGTTCACTGTTGATGGAAGATGTTGTCACCACAAATCTGGCTTCCTACTCACAGGGAAGAATAGACACAATCTGAGGAAGTAGATAAGACTTCACCGGAAGGGCTGCTACTATGTAGGAACTTTAAGTAAAAGGCCTAATATATGATGCCTCACTCCCATCAGCACCCCAGACAGGCACTTCAACTCTACAAAATTCTGGTGTGTGAGATCCATGCTGGAGATGCAGCAAGAAGTGACCCTGGGGAAAATACAGGTTTTTCTGATCTAACAATGTTCTCTGGAAAACTCAAAATCTAATAAAAAGAGAAGTGTTCTAAAGTCTGATAATCTATAAAATAGTACATAATAAACCAATGAAGAAAAGCAATGACCTATGGGACCTTGAGGAGCAAAAGGATCTTGTGGGTGAAACAAATCAACATCTAATGGGTAGTTACCGAGTATATGACCTTCATTCCTTCAAAGGAATGAAGTCAGTATGTTGAAGAAACATATGTACTGCTAGGATCACTGGAGCATTATCTTCAACAGCCAACATATGGAGTCAACCTAAATGTCTTTTTACAGATGAATGGCTAATAAAAATGGTGTAAACACAATGCAATAGGATTGATCTTTTTGAAAAAGGAAAGTATATCATTTGCAAGAGTATGTATGAACCTAATAGACAGTATGTTAAGAGAACCTAGGCACAGAAAGACACCCACCTCATGATCTTATTCATATGGGGAATCTAAAAAAGTTGAATTGATAGAGCAGAGTAAAATGGTGATTATTAAAGGAGGGGGTGACTGGGAAATTAGGAAAATGCTGGTCAAGGGTCACAAAATTTCAGTTAGATAGGATGAATAAATTCAAGAGATCTATTTTACATAAGTAAGTATACATGATGTCTATATTTGAACATTCCAAGAAGAGACTTTTTTAGTGGTCTCACCACAAAAATAAGCATGTGAGATAATACATATATTAATCAGCTTATTTTAGCCATTCTAAAACACGTACATATATTAAAACATCACACCATACATCACAAATATATGATATTTTTACTTGTCAATTAAAACATTTCCAAACAAAGAAGTTACTATTTATTGCATGGTATTTTGAGAATTTTACCCATATTACATCTTCCACAGGAAAAGTGAATGAAATCAATATGTACAGTCAGCCACAGTCGAAGTGGCAATCATTCCATGTCATGTGATGCCATAGTCTTGACAGCTTCTTTCCCACTGGAGAGAATGGGAGAGGGGGCAGCTTTTGATTGAGTTAAAGACTTCAAGAGGTAGGGAACAAGGGAGCAAAGGGAGCATGAAGAGAAGACTCTACACTCTAAGGAAAGCATGCTGTGTTATGGGAGCACCTAATAATTATGTTATGTGCTAAGTAGAACGAGCCAGGATCTGAACGGACAATCATGAGTGCCTATAGGTTCGCCCCGTAACTCATAGCAGGGTAGTCTTAGAAGTTGGAGAATGAGAGTCGTGGGGAGTTGATCATTGAAAGGCACATACAAAGCCTCAGGAGGAATATGACTTTTTAAAAATTGATTGCACAGTATACTGAATATAGTTAATAACCTGCAATGTTATCATAAAAATGTCAAATATTTGAAATGAAGGATGAGTTAGTTATCTGGATTTAATCATTTCACAATGTACTGAAAAATCATGACGCTGATTTTACCCCACAAGTGTATATACCACTACAATTTGTCAACATATAATAAAAATATAATCTTGTTGGATCCCTACCCTCCTCACCTATCCCATGTATATCTATCTTGCCTTTCATCAAATAAATCACAGTGCTTTCTACAAGATAGGCCCAGCACCAGTTGGTTAGAGATGTAAATACTTAAGAATGCATGACCTTATCCATATGAATCAAAACACACCCTGTAAAATGTGAAAACAAGATGTAGTGTATATTCCATGCATAGTGTGGCACAGATGCATTGTGAATCATGGTTATTTTATCTAAAACAAAATGTTTTAAACTGAAGAGGAATCATTTGAAGGTCCTAGACTGGAAGTTGGAAGAATTGAGTCTATTCTCGACTCTACTACTTTCTGACTTTGTGACTCTGTGAGTTGTACCCATACTTCAGATACATCACCAAAGGAGTGAAAGTTTGATTTACATAATTTTGAACATTTTTCTTCTAGCTCAAAGCAGATATGGAGGAGTTTTGTTATATTATTTTTTCCTTCCAAGTTCTTTATTCTCTTTTGAGTATTCTCCCTATACATTCCCTTAAACGGCCAGTGCTCCCATTTGAGAGCGTCCATGACACATCCCTGGCCTAACATGGAGTGAGGGAGCAGGTGACAAGGGAGGGGGAGCTCAGTGTGTGTGCTGCCTCAGAGGAAGAAGCTGAAATGGATGCTGACGGGATGCACTACAAACATCCCTCCCTGGTGGTCAACTGGCTGTGCCTGGGAACCCCAGACTGGAAGACCTCAAAGGATATGTCTTTGTGGATAGAAGTGACACTGCAGGCCTGCATTATTTATCCAGCTACCTACTGTGCCTATAAAACATGGCTGGTAAATTCTGTATAATTGGCCACTCGTGAGTAAAATAAGAAAGCCACCAAGTCATTGTTCTTCAGCACAGTGGAAGCAAAAAAAAAAAAAAAAAAGATGGAAAATTGATTCATTTGATGCTAAAGCATTTAGGTCATTTACTACTATTGAATCTTTTAATTCTTCCTTTGTGTGTTCATAATAAATATCTTTGTGAACCACAAGTTCACAAACTAGATAATTTCTCCCTCGGTACTCAGTAGGAAAGCTGGTTATGTAGAAATCCTTTACACAGTACATTTAAAAATCTGGAGTTCTAAACTTACCTTTGACACTGACCATCTGTGTCATCTTAGACAAGCTGTGGGCCATTCTTTGCTTGACTTCTCTCACTGGTGAATGAGAAATTTGGACAAGATTAGTGGTGCTATTCACTAGCACTGGTCTCTTTTTCTTACTCTTGACCCCACATTGTAAAATATTCTCACTTTCAACAATTTACATTCATTAAGTAATAATTCACCTGTTTTTCTGAGTGTGTTTAAGATGAACAATGCTATAAGAGGAAGAAAACAATAGGAGGAGCTGGGAAGTGGTGACAAGGTGACATTGCAATTAAAAACAGGATAGACAGGAAAGCTCCGTTAGGAAGTGACTCTTGATGAACACGTGAAGATGTGGGGAAGGAATCCCTGGAGTCAGTCTTATCTATAGTTAGTTCTCTCAGTTGGTGCATAGGTGTTGTTCTTTCTTACTATTATAGGGGCAGTTCCATCATTAAATTATGAAATAGGAATTCAGGTGGACATGTGGATTTTCTCAAGTTTTCCTTTCAAAAAGCCTCAAGTTTACTGTCTTCTTTTTTCTTCTTGGTACTGGAGATCGAATTTTTGGTGGGTAGCAGGGACCGTGTGTTTGTGAGGCAGGCTCTGGGCCACTAAGCTGAAGCTCTGGCCCAGTTTACAGTGTTTCACAGTAACTTGTTTCACTTCTCCTTTTGGCAGTGATAGTGATCAAACCCAGGAACATGTACCTCTTAGGCTACATTGCATGTCTTTCTAGCAATTGAGAGCACAGGCTAGGGTTTTGGGTTCCATCTTTACTAAAAAATTCCCATGGTTTTACAAAAAGCTATTTACCTCTCTTGAGCCTTTTCTTCTCTATGGTGGCAATAATGATCCGCTGTATCTTATCCTTCTTATAATGGCCTTTTGTATTCAACCAAGTAAAGGACTGAATACACCTAGAACACTTCCTAAAATCAAGATTTCCCCCAGTAAGTGCTGGATAATTTGTTTACAGAACACTTGCTGATGATGGTTATCCTCTCCTGAAGTAAAACTCCTTCGCCTGTTGCTTAACCATGGGGAAAAAGGAAGTGTTCTGTTGCATGTACTCTTTTAGTCAGAAAGAAAAGGAAGTGGGAAGCTGTGTTACGTTCAGGGCACAGAAAGAAAGAATTGAACTGCTTCAGCCCATAGGTAGGAGCCAGTCGGTGACACTCCGCTGTCTCTATTTTAAGAATCATTTGAGTTCTTTGTGTCTTGTTCTGGCCTTAAAGGCAGAGCCTCCCTTAGCCACCTGCCTCCCTCACTTCCTTCGGGTCTTGTCTTCAGAGAAGTTTTCCTGACCTTGCTTTTCACCTCACTGCCACTCAGCTCTCCACGCCAAGCTTCATTTCTCTTCACAGAACTTACTACAATTATGAATCCCAGTACATAGAGCACAGCTTGGTATCACAACATGTCCAACATGTATCAGATAGGTACATTTATTGAAAATTTCAGAGTGACAAATTTGGGCTTCCTGCCCATGCGATGTTAGTTAACTAAATGACCTGCTTTAACCAAGAGACTGTGTGAGTGGAAGTGACAATGTATTCCTCTTGGACCCAAGCCTACAGAATCAGTACAGGCTGATGCCCTCTCTTTACTTCTGATAGGAAAACATCAATGTTTGAAATAGGGGCTGTATTATCCTTCCAGGTCCAGAGTGACCACGGTGAATGGAACCACTCTTGGTGTCTTGTGATAGACATACTCATTAAGCTTTTGCTGCATGAAATCATGGAACCTTGTGGTTTATTACTGTGGGTCGTTTATTATCAGACTCTCCTAACTGATTCAAGTACTGACCTTATAATTTATGTTTACATTTTTTGGAAAATAAAACAAACTTTGATGAGATTATTAGAGTTAATAATAGTTAACACAGTGTGTATTGTTATCTTAAAAGAATGGCCAAAATGTGTAAGTCACAGACAAAACAGACTCTATCTTACAAAGAAGAAATAAACTCGTCTTCTTATTCTTTCTATGCTAGACAGAAATCTGATATAAGTTACCTTTGGATAAAAGAACCATGATTAGCAAAAAATTAGGTGTGGCATTTTAGTATTGTATTAGGTTATGCCTAATTTATTCACAAGTATATGGGACAGCCACCAGTGAGCTTCTACTTATGTATCACACAGCAGTCACTGCAGAATGACAATTAGCTTTGGAGGTAACTTCATTCAAGGAGCAGATCCTTATAAGCAGATCCTGAAAGCAAGGCCAGGAACACTTCTCTGAAGAAGAGACCTAAAGGAAGTGAGGGAGGCACTTGGCCAAGAGAGATTCAGCCTTTAAAGGCAAAACAAGACCCAGACAGAGATCCAGCCATGTACCATCTCCATATCTTACTGCACCCAGTCTCCCACCCTATAAAAATGGTAGCCAATTTATCCTGTGAAAACTATAGCTATACTGTCTCTGATCAACTTTATCTCTCCTGTGTTTATGAAATAGATAATCTTTTTTTTTTTTTTT